>MU129145.1:0-85469 GCA_014904985.1 Hydnum rufescens UP504
TCATATAGTCTCAGAGGGAGCCTTCTGGGGTGCTCTTGTTCCAACAGTGAGTAGGGTTGAACCCAGTTGTTTCTCAAGACACACCGGGTATTACTGAAGGCATTACTAGGAACTCATCATGCATATTTGGGCCTGTGCATGGGCACAAGGGCACGGTATCATTATGACACAGGGCCATCCTGTGGATATTGCTTGCTGCTGCAGGGCTTTGCAATGTGGACATTTGATACTGTTGGGATTGAGTTGGCAACTGCTCCAGAATACCATTCCCGGTTTGTTTGGATATCCCAACAGTACATCCTTCAACATGACTTGGCCACATCCCTTGGCTTTTGTTGTTGCTAGATCGATGCCTGTCCCAATGCCTGGGCCTACAGCTCCCATGCTGTGGGGAGCCTCATACACTCAAAGTGCATTTCCCACTGAATAGAGTATGTCTACAATTACGATTCTTCTGACAGTTCCCATTATGGACTTCTGCAGGAGACATTGGAAGGTCCAGGGCTTGAAAGAACAATGGGTTGATAGTTCATTAGGGTTGGTCTGAAGCCGTATGCAGGAGTGTGCATTCCTTTTGTGAATAAGGCATTGTGCAACATATCTCCTCTGATTGGGTGACCAGATAATTATTGATGTTCCTGCTCCATGTCCTTCTGGGTTCACATTTTTGTCAAGGACAGACCAGTGGACTACTTCTCGGCCAGGCTCGAATGTAGGAGTTTCAGTGCTTCTCAGTATTGCCAATGTGAAGCCTTGAGTGGGGGCCTGGTGCAACCCTTGTGTATCATGTTCTGGCTGTCTGGACAACCTGGGAACCCAGATACATTCCACTGAAGTCAGTCCATGCCTGCAATGGGGTGGCTTGTTGGCACAGGTACTGCAGTTGACTTGAGCTCTCCAGGCACCAATAGGGCAGACAACCCGTTCAGTCTGACATTGCTGTAAGGTTCCTTTGACTCAATCCTTGAGGCTTTGAACCCCTTACTGGCCATTTTACCATGCCAAGGGTTCAGCAGGGTCTGTTCCATTGGTGGACAGGCACGTATAGGATCATCTAAATTCTTGCAATGGTGTTGCTGCGGCTTCAACTCGCCTTTGAACTGTACTGTTGACATCACATGCTGGGGCCTACCCCTGCAAGGCTGATTTTCCTTCATGTAGGGACCTGACAGCAGTCGATCCGATTGGCTCTTCCCTTGCAAGTCCCAGGGTTCTTGTTTGTGTCGTTCAGTGACTGTGGTCTTCCCATGAACAGTCCCTTTTATGAGTGAGTTCAAAACCTTGGTCCAAGCCCATGGGCTAGATGTCTTTGGCACATTTTCATGCCTTTGTGAGGTCCTGAGGCTACCAGGATCAGTCTGATGACAACTCCATGACATCGTTTCATAGTCGACCATACTAACTTCATTGCTTCAGTCTATGAGATTACTCTTGTTCTGTTGCACAGTAACAGGGTCCTTCTCAGGACAACAGGTAACAGTTCCTACTATGGGTTCCTGCATCAGTCATAGGAGAGACCAGGGGTCACAGGTATGGTGCATTTCTAGTCTACTAGGTATGACTAGAGGTTCCATACTGAAACACATAGATCTTGATGGGGCAATGGGGGCCATTACCATGAGGGTACATGTGTCTGGGCGAGAGTTCAAGGTGACATGTCGTGTAGTTACTGATTCAGTGGTAATGACTATGATCATCTTGGAATGTCATTCAGTTCCCACCCACAGCTTTTTAGCTTGGAAATGAAGAACTTTAAGCCCAGAGGCTATCATAGTTTCATGGGGTGGACTGCAGACCCTATGTCTGGTCATGAGTGCATAGTACGAAATGGCAATGGAACCTGTACCAGGAGGGATCAAGATACATTGTGGACCCTCATAAGACGAGTCTTCCTTTACACTGGCATCTGTGATCACAGTAGAGTAACAAATGCATTGGAATCCCCTTCTTATATCGAGTTTCACCACAGCAAATTGATCAGATAATTGGCCTCATTCGACCCCTTGTGCATTCTTTGTCAGGGACACCGTGGCTTCATTCAACTGTGGAGGCTGTGCATTGTTGCAGTACAGTGATGGGTACTCACCCCCCCTGACTGTGATGATACTCAACTGGGACTTGTGCAACTGTGAGAGCTTGGTATCGCTGGTATTGGATTGAAGGTAGCACTGTTGCATTATTTCGTAATTCAGAGGGGATTGCCACAGTGAGGTTTGGATCAGAATGTCGTCATATCCTTCCTTTCTAATTGGAATTGTCCAATAGAGGTATGATGGAATTTTCATTTGAGTCCTTTGATAGAGCTCTGACAGTCCTTTAACACTGATCCAATTGCACATCAGCAACTGGAGACTTCATGGTGCCTCAGTGACAGGTTGCCATAGCCCCGATTCATACTTGGCAGGCCAGTTTCGAACCACCCACTGAGACCACTGGGTGACCTCATTCATTTCATATTCCCAATATTCTGTGGACTTTGTCCAGTCATCAACATTGGTATCTGACATACCATTAATACAGAGTTTGAGCTCATGCTTGTCAAAGACATTAATGGGCTCTTGAGGGGTAAGCTTGTTAGATGCAGGCATAGAGATGTTGAGTGATTCATATACACGACATGAGATACGGTACTCAATGATGGTCTCAATGATGAAATTGCCAATGCTGTTTTCTAATATCCAGGTCATCTCATGGAAGAGGTCCATATTAATATTCTCAAGGTTGGGGGATGTAATCTTTCTCTTCAGGATAATCTTGTAGGGACTGACAACACAGTAGGCATCCAAGGATTGTCAACTGAAGGTAGCCAGACTGAGACATCGGTTTCATTGGGCCCTGTCCATCTGGGCTATGACAAAGCTTGAATGACTGTCTTGAATCAGGTGGCCAAACTTGAAGTCTCACTTAGGTTTGACCTCGTACATCCTCATGAGGTCATCTCCTGCTGTATCTTGACTGTCTGTATGAATTGGGGCCTGACATTTGTGACTAGATGGGAAGACTGTGGTTGCTCTTAGGAGTGATCTGTAGTTTCGTTCCTCTTCCTTGTTCAGGATGGAGCTTGGGTTTGGGGTACCATCTTGCAATATATACTTGTCCTTTCTGACTGCGACAATACTTGTAATCACCATGGAAGGTTCAGGTCACAAGAATCCCTCTATCTGCCTGGGTTTCGCAGTCCCAAACGAGTCGGACAGCTCCCTCAGTTTAGACTCTAGGATACTGTTCCCAAAAATAGCGTTAACACCCACTCTGTGAGCCATAGGAGCTCTGATCAGCTCGGTCATGATGTGTCGAGGTTCTGTGACTTCGTTACCATTCATGCTTCCCTTAGACATGTTGATGGAGGTTAGCCTTTCTAGGTATTGAATGACAGGTTCTATCATTTGTCCTCGGCTGAATTCAGACATGCAAACAACATTCCTCTTGACACCATCCTTGGGTTCGTCCTTACACATGGGTCCCAGGTCCCTGACACTATGTGGGGCTTGTACCCTGTATTTTAAACAGTTGACAGGTCTAGAATCTGAGACATGTCTAATGGGGGTAGGCTTATCCATGAACATAAGTATGCGATATTACTTCATTCCATTTGCAATGATGGCAACACTACATTGTTAATCCTTTTTGTTCACGGGTAGCAGTCTTGCAATAAGGGCCGACTCTTTTCATTTGTAACAATGGCCACGATAGCAACCAGATGCTTAGGATGGGGCAGTCTTGCAGACAAGGATGAATACAATGACTCGTCCAGTTCAAGTTCATTGTGAGACATATCTTCTTGCATGCTTGAACATTTGGGGAAGACTGGTCCCTTTGCTGATACTGAGTTCTTCAGGATGGGTACTAGTTTGAGTTCTAGCCCAGTATGAATTCCAACACAGGTTGCAGACTGAGTCTTAGGGTCTCAAGCAACAGTTTGGATAGTCCATTGGCAGTGCTCGACACTGTCCTTGGACCCATACTCTTGTTCAGGCCCCATTACATCTCGAACACTTGGCTGGGCAGAGATTTGGAGTCTGTTAGGTGGAGATATGCCCACTTGTGGTACTAGTCGCACAACGTCACCCCAATTTGGCTGTTGGTAACGGTCTGGAGATGGCCTCCCACTGTCCTCGGTCGTGACAGCATTCAGCTGATTGTAACCCATGGGAAGATCTGAGATCTGGACAGGCCAGCCAGTCTCATTCAGTATGTCCTCTTGCGTTCACAGAGACTTGGGACCATTGGAGTGTGGCCATAAACAATGTTGTAGTGTCCTGATGTAGCCGAATGGGGGTTCTTGTGATTCACCTTGTATTGTGCTCAGTTGCAGGTCATTACTGATCATGGGTATGGTACTTATGTCCATTCTGTGGACTTTATTGGCTCTGACCAGTACTGTTATGTGGTATAGATACCTCATGGGATCAACTGGTTGTGGAGGAGGAGACGAATTCAAGACTTGGGTCTGAGTTTGCAGGATTGTTGCCTCACAATTAAGCAAAGACTCATATGGTATGTCTAGTATTGCACTCAAACATAGAATTTGGCTCTGCTCACAACTCCTGGTAACTTCAGATGACCTGGGCTTGAGGAGGTGCTCATAGCTGTTGCTCTTCACAGATCAGGGGCATGAGTGCTCTTTTTCAGTTGGCCTGTTCTCCTTGTATGTTTGGGACTCCCCATTGAGGTCTAGGACACCCTTCTTGTTGATCTTGATGCTCCACACAGTCACAGGATTCCTTTCTAGACGTCAAAGGAGCATTTCAACCATGGAATTCAGCAACATAAGCAGGTGGGTCTGGGAACCAGGATGACAGTCCTCCCATACTTGGTCAAGTATATCTTGAAGTAGAGTAATACGAGGCCCATCCCTTCCCTGATCAGGCAAATATAATGTTCTCATAACCCTTTCATCAATGGTGTTGAGTTTCCTGGGCTCAACAACGCCATGTCCAGGCTCCGGGGTTTCATTCGTAAATATTGCTATGCTGAGCCACCCTGTTTCACTCATTAATGTCAGGGGAGACTTCAAGACCTTAGCTCGAGTTTCTTGCATGTCTGGATGTTCAGTGAAGGATGATCCCTCCATAGGTGAATCCAGCCATATCAATAGCTTTTGTTTGTACTCCTCTGGCCTGATGACCTTTCCCCAAATGGTTTTATTCAATGTGTCTTGGGAACCAGAACAATCTGGATCCTGGGATCAATCCCAGGGGAACTGTCCCATTCGTAAATGCGAGAGCATGGTCAGCTGTCTGATTGAATGAGCTTCATTATCCTCGTTGGCATCCCCAGGAGTCCTTGTTGTGAAACTCAGTAGAGATGCTGATCCCTTCTTTACAGGACCCAGTTCCAGAACTTGGCTGTGCTTGTACATGTGAGTATTACTTCCCTGAGTGATATCTTCAAGCTTGTTCTTGTGCTTAGATCCTGGATGCCATGCACTACAAGGGGGCTCGGACCCTACATTTTGAGTGGTTGACAGATCTGAGCTTGGAGATGTGTCCAGTGGGCATAGATCTGCTCGCAGGCATAGGTGCGTGAGGTTCCTCCTTTCCTTCTTGGCTATACCAATGTTTGACAGGCTGTGATCTGCAGGTGAGTTTGGGGCTTTAATCGGGACTTGTTGGCTAGACCTCTGGATGTCCTTTGGCGGGAGCTCCATTTCACCGGGTCCTAGTTTACTCATGGAGGGTGGGCATTCCTTTGTTATATTCCAAACACTCAAGTAGTTCGGCATCCAGTAGTGATCATTGGACATATTCAGGATCTTAATTGGAACTCATTGACTGGTCAAGTCTGATGTGACCTCATGTGTTCAGGAGGTGTTTTCCATCATACTGTAATGATATCCCTCGGCTTCGACTGAAACAATATCTATATCCTCAATATGGTGCTTGGTCCATGTAGGACTCACAGTTGACTTGAGTCTTATGGCAGTGGACTGATCAGGCCCTTCATTGAACCCCAGAGTATGACCACAGGGCTGCCTTGTCTTGATTACCCCAGGCTCGTCTTTAGTCAGAATTCTGGGGTTGGGTTCCCATTTAGGTCCTATGATCTGCAATAAGTCACCTTGTTGTGCAACAGGCTCCTGGGAATGGACAGCATGGAATGTGGACTCTATCACAGGGGGTTTTGAATGAAAGGCTATTATGTCCAAGGCTACCCTGAGCTGCAGCTGTGCTTGCGAGACTATATACTGGAGCCTGTCCAAGGAGTGTGACCCATTTATGAGGTCTGAGTACTCGAGGTCACTCAAACTGACTTTGTGTCCTGCACACAGCATTACTCCATGAAATTGCACAGTTTCCTGTACTACCTCCTGTAGTACATATCCACATCGCGAGATTGGGTGTGCTAGTACCATATCCAGCTTGTAACAAACTGAAACCCTGGAGGACTCATGCACAATCCGACTAAGGAAACAACTTGAGTCCCCATTTAGATCATAGAGTAGCCAGTCGAGCCATGTAGAAATAAGATTCGTGGCTTTACAGAAGTTGAACTTATTGCTTTGATGCAGTGAAGCCCAAATAGCCTTGTAAGGTGGGAAAGACAGATTACGAATCCCAGAACAGTAGTTACGGCTCAAGGGGGTGACTTCATTAACAGAATGGCAGAACTGAGTCTTATGATGTGCATTCCCCAACCAGGTGGTTCTCGAGGCCTCATTTGACTGGTAGTTAGACACCATGGAGGGAACAGGGCATGAGCCCATATTATAGCCAGAATGAACTTGGTGGTGGCTCAAGGGTTGCATGTCCAGATGTACATTAGATTGTCTAGCCACAGAGGTGTCGGATGGCTGAGTATGAGGTGAACCTGGTCTATGACACAAATTTAGGGGAGTGACCACCCTTCTTGAGGTATCCACCCTGTTTGAGAGGGGGCTAAGAGTTCCGTCAATGAGTGGCTTGTGGACTCATCTGGAAACAGAAGTTCTAGGAGACTGATCCTTGAAGGATGGAAGAGCTATGTTTGCATCCATAAGAACATTGTAAGGTCTAGGATGAGGCGAGTGTGAGTCATGGGTGATCCTTATGAGACTAGGGTCACCATATTTTTTAAGGGGAGTGGCCACCCTTCTTGAGGTATCCACCCTGCAAGGCAGGGGGTTCGGCAGCTGATTCCCGTAAGTAGATGAGGATGTTAGAGGTTGAGCTGTCGAGGATCTAGAGACACTCTTGCCAACGTTCAAGTCATGAATATTTGCATCCAGGGGTGTGTGGAGGGAGGATGAGGGTGCTGAGTTCGAACCATGGGCAGTCCTGTAGGGACCCACCAATGGAGTTCTTACACACTCCACCAGTGTTAATTCAGTCATATCTGAATTAAGTATTGGGGAGGAACCAGAAGATGGAGGAGGTTCTGGATCCAGTGGATTAGTCCAGTCCATGGGACTGAGACCATTCTGCCTAGCCCGACAGGCTAGCAGTTCCTGGAGGGTTAGGGTTTCTATGCCCACTAGGGCAAAGTAAGAGGGTTTAGTCATAAGCCAAGAGTCACACAGTGTGTAGTGCGTAATCAACAGGTCTGCAACTCTACAAGATGGACAGTTGATGGTGGTAGAAAAGATACATTTTCAGGTCTTGCCATGGCTCTTTCCATACAGGCTGTATGACTAAGGAAGACTATGTAAGAAGAGGGTAACTCCCAGGGCAGCACCAAACTCCTCTGTGAGAAGCTTCCCACTGGGTTAAGCTTAGAAGCTATAGTAAAACCAATTAGGAGAATAAAGTGGCTTATGGCTTAAGGGACTCATAACACCACTAACAACTTCCATCTCCAGTCAGTTCAGTCCAAGGTCTCCACTATCCATTTCTATCAGGCGTTGGAGAGGGAGATGGACAACTCAGGTCTCATGGATATAAAGGTATGTCATCAATCATTGTTGATCATGTTTGGTTTCTTAACATTCTCTCTAGTCTCGCTATTCATCCTTCCTCCATATGGTTTGCATATGGAGACATCTCAAACTCTTGAAATGGGGAGGATGTGGACACAACCCCTTGGGTGCAGAAGGGATGAGGAGAGGGGAGCTGGCACTTGTGTGCCCTGCCTGCCTGATTCCCAGTGTGAACCTCCCTGATGGATGGTGGGAGGACCTCTCTAAATGGCACATTGCAATTGATATGCGTTCTAGATATGTTTTACCCCTCACCATAAATTTTTCTCCTTGCAGTTATTTGTACATGAAGATTACATCACAAGATGCCAACTTCTGTCTAAGCCTACACAATAAAGGCATCCACAACCCTGGTTTGGGGACCAGGTGGGCTTATTTCATTGAAGAACAAGCCTACCATGAATATCTGGCAAACTGTGGAAAACAAACAGAGGTATTGCCACCTTCCCCACTCTCAGTCCTGCACATCTCACTAAATATCATCTCTAGACCTCAACCTGCACCAGTCTCTCAGCAATCAATCAAGCCAATTCAAAGAATTCGAGGGGACTGCAAGTCACAGGAGTTGGTGCCATTGTCTGTGCCCACCATGGTTTTCTGCAACCAACTGGCATAGGGGACCTTCAGAAGGGCGAATGGCAAGTCTTTATGTGTGTATTCACATTGTCTTGCCTAACATTTTTTCCACTGGAGATACACCAACATGGATTATATCCTATTTTTGGGACTTCAAGGCTCAAATCTCCAGGATTTCCTCAATATGTACAACATCTGGTGCATGTACTACAAGAATCTAAAAACATGACATGAGTGGCTCCCACCTTCTCTTCAGTTCAACTTTGACACCATGACTTTCAATGGTGCTATACCAAAATTCCATCTCAATGCACATGGTGAATCATGCCAAACAAGGTTCTCTCTTAATTATTTGCCTGGAGTCAGACACACGGATGGTGAAGGGATTGAGCATGACTGGTCGAGCATGAATGCTGCTGCCTGAAGTACAAAGGAAATGGGTGAAGGTTCATGGCACGATATGCTGGGTGACATATGGGGCAATACAAACTATCAGAAGATTCTCACCATGGGTTAAGTTGAGCCTAACATCATCATAAGCTTGTCCCTAACTATGGATTTCATTTACAGGTCCTCTACTTGGGAAGAAGCTAAGAGAAGCAGTCCTCCAGGTGCAGACCCACAGTGAACAGCACGAGACTTTCTGCAAATCAATCCCCAGTAATTCCAAGGAGGAATGGATGATAATGATACAAGAGTGGGAAGAGGACAAGAGTAAACCAGATCCATATGTTGTAGAGACCATCTGTCTGTATCATTATATCTCTAGGTTGGTTCTATACTAATGTTTTGTTCTTAGTTAAATCTCAAGTGGCAATAACCTTGGAGCTCATTGCTGCTGAGCATGATAGCTATTCTGCTGGTGAATCAGATGTGGAAACAAGTCCAAGTGCTTTCATAAACATGGGATTAGCCATTGAAGATGCACAGTGGGTTGTCTGCAGGATCATTCATGGCAATTTTACACTAACATCTTACTTTTTTTAGATGTTGTCTATGTGTCGAGACCAGCAAGCTGAAGTCATCTAGCACAGACACTCAGAGGGCTAATGTGGAACACCACTGGCTTGCTCTACAAAGGCACCTGGTTACATTCTGCAGCATTCAAAAGCTGCACATGCCTGAAACCATTTCCCTCCTATTATCTGACACGTGTGTCGATCAGAATACACCAGAGACTATTCCACTTTACATGCTGAACGAACTCCCCCTCATGCCTGATGAAATCCCCTCAACCCCCATCCAGATTCAGGCCTGTTCCATGCCGAAGCTAAGTTACGATTTGCCCAAGCAACCAATGCTCTTGCTGAACTACACCAAGCCCTTTCCGTCTTTGCTCACCTCCGGTCCTACAAAATACGTGAAGTACATGGCCAGTGTGCAAATATGCATGCGAATACTCTCATCAAGAAATCCTGGGCCCTGTACAAACATGGTCACTGCACGATATTGTCATGCCCATGATGCCTACCTCAAACTCAAAGGCCGGGGTGCATGGGAACAGCAACTACAGATTTGACTCAGGATGATGCCCGTCCTATGACCAATCATGAAGAAGGGGGTCAAAAGACTGCAAAACAGAAGTGTAAGGAGGGCCCATGCGAGGGTCACCAGACGCTGTCGTGGATATGCATGGCCCCTGGTGTTGCTGAAGACAACAGCGAAGAAATGCATGCTGGTGCATGGGGCTCACTAATCTCATGTTTTATCTTGTTCACTAAGGTGAAACCACAAGCCCTACATGTTGAATGGGCAAAGTTGTTAGCATGAAAACTCAGATGGATGGAAGAAGTCACTATTATCCAGGAAGAGATGCATCGCACTGTTGCATATTGTAGATGGAGTGCTGTCTGGTGGAAGGAACAAGCTAACATGTGGTTTGGTTTGTCATTGGGTCTTCAAGAAGGGCTTTGTGCATACACTGTGCATCAAGCATTGAGACAGGAGGGTCAAGCTGTCCACTTAGAGAACCAATGGTCTATGGTGGGACCACATGCTCAAAACCCCTCTGGGACCACTCCTGACTGGGTTGATATTACCATGGTTGATGCTAACAAAGATGAAGACTCAGCAGACAATTTGCCACATTGATTCAGCACATGTTTTTTCATGTCGGTAGATAGTCATTTTGTATTTTCATCCCAAAACCTATGTGCATTCTATGGTGTTGTCAGTATCGGCAATATGCAGCGTTGAGTCTGTCAATTCAAATTTCAACTTGTGCTTTTTCTTTGGAGGTGAGATTTTTTTTTGCAATGTATCTGGTAAGGGTGTTCTCTCACTAGGCACTGGTGTTGGTGAGCCCCGGATCTGTCATGGGCTTGTAGACAGTGGCTTGCTCCTTACTCTGGTTGTTATCTATGGCAGCATGATGAACCCCAAACCCATGCATTCCAACTGATGCCAGCTATCCTGCCATATTCTGTTTCACTCACACATGGCTCATCATGTACATGTCACTCATATTTTTGTGTTGGAGGAAGGGGGATCTGGGTTGGTGTCCATCGTTTAAGTACAATCACATGAAGGTAAAGTCGATAGCCACTCTCTCACTTGGTGGTTTTGGCTATGCCTGTAAAGCTAACAATTTATTTGCTCACAGCTATCATGGCTCTGGCCCTCTCAAAAACTACCTACTATTCACTCATGCAGGACTCACCATCATCCGCAAAACAGACCATTGTTTACTTGCATGTGACTGGCTATGTTCATGGCATTGTATCTTGAACTTTACACAACCGCCAACTATGAGCCTCAGTTCCATACCTCTTACCTCAATTCTTCACATATACTGAGGAACATCAATCCACCTCTATGCTGTCATTCACCAACATCGCATGATCGTATCTTGAGCTTTACACAACTGCCAACTACAAACCTTGGTTTTTATTACTGACACATTGCATACCATGCCCCTTTCCTCAGTTCTTTCTACTGCATATATTGAGGAACGTTGATTCACCTCTACTGTCATTGCCAACATCTTCATACAGCTCCACTCTGCAAGCCCCAGAACCCATCTCCCTCTTTCCCCCCCTTCCAATGTCAACCCGACTCTGTCTATCAAGGGCTGTGCAAATATCAAACAACATTGACCCCATGTCCATACTGTCATTCACTCACCCACACCCACTCTGTCTATTGAGGACTTTGCAGATATTGAACAATGTTGACCCACCTATGTGTCTATTCATCTATGAAGCAGATGAACATTCATTCCCAGGTGTTCAACATCCTTCATACAATTCCACCCTACAAGCCCCCCAGAAACTTTCTTCCTCTTTTCCCCCTTCCAATTTTTTTTTGATCATGTTGTGCAATACCTAGAGTTTTGATTGAAATGAATTCTATGTGGGTTGTGTCGGTAATCAAGACATACGGACAATATCTATTATGTAAACATTTCCTTTTTTATCCCACTCGCCCATTATACAGTTCTCTGGATAGAGCCGGCTCTCCTCAGTCCTCTATAATGAGACTGAGGTGAGCCGAGACTAGTTTAGTCTACACAACCTTTCCCCACTCATTCATTACATTCCTTTCTCCCAGTCTATTATCTAGGTATTTTCATCCCAATATAAATCAGTCCTCTATAACGAGACTGAGTCTATTATCTAGTCTCTCGATAGGTTATGGGCCCATCGACTCCATCTTCTAGTACTGCCGTGCCTACTGCTGTTCCCTCATCTGCCCTTCCTATTCCATCTACTACCATGGCAATTTCTGCGGATCCAACTGGATGCTTATTCGCATCAATTCCGAAGCTTGCTAATGACGGTGGGAATTTTATGCTGTGGAAGTATCGCGTAAGAGAGATTCTCGAAGTGCGTCGCCTACTTGATTATGTCACTGGCGACAATATACAAACTGAACCCAGCATTGGCGATGTGAACCATGGTGACTGGATTAACAAGAACCGCGAAGCACGACAGCAGATTACGCTTACACTCGAGGATGACCCACTCCTTGGCGTTATGCACCTAGACAACGCTGCGGCTATCTGGGATGCCCTTTGTACACGCTATGAAGGAACTGGTGTCCAAGCCATCTCATATTTAATGAGTAAAATTTGGCGCGAGCAATTTAATGATAGCTCGGACTTGCAAACGCAGATAAATGAACTGCGTGCAAGTGCCCTTAAACTCAAAAACCTTGGATTCACACTCCCTGACAACATTCTCGCTATCGCTATTCTCCTTTCCCTTCCACCCTCATACGCCAATCTCCAGACCTCTATTGGGGTTACCGCTGATGAAAAGCTCGACTCGCATAAAGTCACGACCCTGATTCTTGCAGAACAGCAACAGAGGCGCGAGACCGGCGAGGCCGCATTCAGAGCTCATGCAGCTAAGTCAAATAATGGAAAGGACGAGAAGGACAGTAAAAAGTACAAGAAGTGCACAAACTGCAAACGTCTTGGACATACTGTGGAGAAGTGTTACTCAAAGGGTGGTGGAATGGAGGGACAAGGGCCTCCAAGACGAGATGAGAAACAGGACGAAAAAGGAAAAGTTGCCGAAACCTCTGCCCAATCAAATACAACCGACTCAAAGCCAATCGCACTCTTCATGGCCAGCATAGATGACGACGAAGGCGATGATGAGCATGTAGAAGCACATGTTGCTAACCGACTCATAATGCCAAAGCACCGCGAAGGATGGATTGTTGATTCTGGGGCATCAGCACACATGTCGGCACACCGAAATTGGTTTACAACATACCAAAAGATCCATCCACCACGTCGTGTCTGGCTTGGTGATCACTGGTACATAGAGGCAGTGGGCGAAGGCTGTATCATGGTTGAAATGGCTGTTGGCAGCAGAAAGTCCATCCCTGGAGCTTTCCAATCCATCCTACATGTCCCCGATCTAAATGGAAATCTGATCTCGGTGTGACAACTTGGCCGCTCAGGCTGTTCCACACAATTTACAGCAAACGAGTGCACTATCCGAAATGCCAAGAATGAGATCGTCGGACTTGCCCCGGTTAACGGAAACCTGTATACACTGCAAGTCTCGGTCTGTGCTGAGGAGAAGGCATATATTAGTACCGTCAATACATCGGAGGAACATGGTCTTGCCATCGGCTCATTCTCTTCCCGGGCATCTATCGAGATTTGGCACCATCGACTTGGGCATATCAACTACGACTCTATTCGGCACATGGCCAACAAGAACTTAGTCAGAGGAATGGAGATTTCACCTGACTCAAAGGCACCCCCATCAGTCTGCACCCCCTGTGTCGAAGGAAAGCATGCTCGTACCCCTATCCCAAAAGAAACATCAACACGGGCCGATGTGGTACTCAGACGTGTGTTCTCGGATGTTTGGGGTCCAGCCCCTGTGGCTACACCTTCAAATGAGTGCTATTATACCCTGTTTGTTGACGATAAATCCCGCCGTATCAACATCTCACTCATTAAGCACAAAAGCGACACTTTCGCCGAGTATAAATCGTTCATCGCACGTGCTGAAAATGAAACCGGCCAACGAGTCTTAACCCTACGGTCAGATGGTGGCGGAGAATATGGTTCAAAAGAGTTTAAATCTTACCTTAAAGAAAAGGGACAAAAGCACGAACTCACGAACCCAGACACCCCTCCTGAAAATGGTGTTGCTGAACGTGCAAACGGTTACATCGTAGGACATGCCCGGTCCTTACTTCAGGATTCAGGACTCCCAAAGGCTTTCTGGGGGCATGCGGTCCAACACGCAGTTCACATTCACAATGTAATGCCATCACGCGCACTGCCTGAGAGCATTACCCCTCATGAGGCCTATTTTGGTCAGAAACCAAACCTATCTCTTCTTCGTGTATTTGGGTGCAAAGCCCACATTCAAATCCCTGCAAAACATCGTGACAAATTACATGCGCGGAGCATGGAGTGTATCTACTTGGGGTATTCGGAATCCAAGAAGGCTTACCGAGTCTATCACCGCCAATCAAAACGCTTTTTCGAGTCCCGCGATGTGATATTTGATGAAGGGACAGGTGCAACGGAACACGTAGAAATCGAAGTCGGATCATCGATTGAAGGGGGGGAGAACAGCGTACATGCAGAGAATCAGCAAGGAGATCGAGACGAGAAAGAGAAGGTCTCTGACTCACCAGCTCCCGCTGTACCCTTGCCTGCTACTTCAACATCTCAACCGCCGACCCAACCATCTCCAAGTGGAGAACCGACACTCCGTCGATCAGGGCGTACTATTGTCAGACCCCTACATGACGACGAAAACCCGAAACTTACCCTCACGTCATACTCCAGTCACTCAAACCCCACACCAAAGATCTCTACACCCACAGACATGAACTCAGTGGGCGATGAACACGCCAAACTCGCCATACCTCATGAACCCTCTAGTTACAGAGAGGCAATGGCCATGCCCGAAGCTGACCATTGGATGGAAGCATGTATCTACGAGATCGAAGCCCTGAACAGGAACGAGACCTTTGAGTGGGTAGAAAGACCAATGGATCGACAGATTGTCGGAAGCCGCTGGGTATTCAAAATAAAGCGCGACTCAAGTGGCGAAATTTCTGGCTATAGAGCCCAGGTTGTGGCAAAGGGATACACTGAAGTCCCCAGTGTGGACTTTTTCGAGACCTATGCCCCGACGATCCGAAAACAATCTTTTCTTGTGATCCTTGCTCTTGCCGCCAAATTCGACCTTGAACTTGTCCATTTTGATGTTAAGTCAGCATTCCTTAATCCCCTACTCAAAGAACGGATTTACATGGAAGCCCCCCTTGGCTTTACTCCGCCAAAACCTGGCATGGTCTGGCTATTGCTTCGGAGCCTCTACGGCCTTAAGCAAGCTGCACGAGAATGGTACCTGCAAATGAAAACAGAGTTTGGAAAGATTGGATGGAAGAGAACCGACGCTGACTATGCGGTCTTTACTCAACATGACAAAAACGGACTCGCAATTCTCGGATCCCATGTCGACGACATTATGCTCGCAATTCCGAAACCTTCGCTCCAAGCATGCAAGGACAACCTCCTAAAGACCTTCGATGTGCAGTACATGGGCGATCTCCATTGGTACACAGGAATCAAAATCTTGCGCAATCGAAGCCAGCGCACTATCACTATTTCGCAGGATTCATACACCTGCGATGTTCTTGAGCGTTTCAAGATGGCGGATGCATGGCCTAGTGCCACACCAATGGCCACCAAGCTGAAACTCGAAAAGCTGGACTCACCTAGGACCGATATCCAGCACTACCAGTCAATGCTAGGCTCGGTTATGTATGCGATGATTGGCTCCCGTCCTGATCTAGCATTCTCTGTTGGCTACCTCAGCCGACATGCAGCCACCCCGGGACCAGAGCACCTGACTGCCCTAAAGCGGGTCTACCGTTACCTTGTCAAGACTGCCGGAGCGAGCCTGACCTTTGACGGCGCAAAGTCCAGCGTCTTGCGTGGATTCACTGATTCAGACTGGGCCGGGGACCTGACAGACCGTCGTTCAATTACCGGATCTTTGTGGGTCCTCTGTGGGGCACCTGTTGGCTGGAGCTCCCGGAAGCAGGCAAGTGTCGTTATCTCGAGTACCGAAGCAGAATATATCGCCGCGACTCATGGAACACGCGATGCAATTTGGTTCCGGAGCCTCCTCAACGATTTGGGCCACCCAATGAACAACCCGATGACAATCTACATTGATAATCAATCGGCCATTGCCATTGCGCAGAATGAGAAATTTTCAGAGCGAACGAAACATTTCGAAGTCGGCCACCATTTTGTCTGTGAAAAGCTCGAAGATGGGATTATTGCACTTGAATATATTCTGACGGAGCACCAACCCGCGGATATTCTCACAAAACCTCTTGCTGCGGACAAATTTCACTCCTTCACCGATATGATGGGCCTTAACAGGATCCGCTAGTCTTGAGTGGGCGTGTCGGTAATCAAGACATACGGACAATATCTATTATGTAAACATTTCCTTTTTTATCCCACTCGCCCATTATACAGTTCTCCGGATAGAGCCGGCTCTCCTCAGTCCTCTATAATGAGACTGAGGTGAGCCGAGACTAGTTTAGTCTACACAACCTTTCCCCACTCATTCATTACATTCCTTTCTCCCAGTCTATTATCTAGGTATTTTCATCCCAATATAAATCAGTCCTCTATAATGAGACTGAGTCCATTATCTAGTCTCTCGATAGGTTGGTCTTTCTTACATTATTTTTGAATGGTGGGGGGGGGGCAGGAAGCCAATGAGGCAACCCATCATTATATCCAATAAGCCCAGTAGGTACAATTTGAATAGGCAGTGAGCAGGGGGGGCAGGAAACCAACAAGGCAACCCATCATTATATCCAATAAGCCCAGTACATACAATCTGAATGGGCAGTGAGTGGGGGGGAGCCGATGAGGCAACCCATCAATATATCCAATAACCCCAGTAAGTATGATTTGAATGGGCAGTGAGCAGGAGAGGCAGGCCAATGAGGCAACCTGCTGCTATATCCAGTAGCCCAATTATTTAAATGGGCAGTGAGCAAGGGGGATGGGAAGCCAGCAAGACAGCCTACTGTTATATCCGATAGCCCTGGCAACCCACTGTAAGCGGGAAACGAAAGGAGGAATCCAGCCACAGTCCATGATATGGAATCGAGAATGAAAAGAGGGGACCATGGGATCAATCCAAATGTTAAGGCTCGAAGGAATGAAGGTCTTTGGTGATAGAAATCTAATGCTGTAAGCAACACCTGCCCAAGCAATAGAATAAAGAATGAATATGGGTCACAAAACCACACCCTAAGGCTCTCCTTTTGAGGCCCTAGACAAAGTGCAGTAGTCTTAGTGGAATTCACCCAAGGAACCAGCAGCAAGACATCAGTGCCTCAAAACTGGGGAGGGGGAAAACTATTGAAATTCGCATCTCCTGCACTTAATATACATCACAGAAAAATGCTATGGTAACCGACGGAAAGGTGGGATTAAGGAGAAAATGATGAAAAAGAAATCAAGTCAAAATCTTCAAAACTGAAGGAGATATTCAATTAACAAGTCAGAATAGGAGAATATGGCTTAACCAAGGTATTCCTCCTCTTCTACTGAACAAAATCCCTTGAGGAATGGTGTAACTGGTCACCCTAGATGTACCCTCCATCGGACATAGGGTTCCGGAACCATAATTGCCTTTAGTAATCAGAAAAGCGAAGGTAAAAGTGAAATGAGCCATGGGGAGACTAAATTACAGAAGGCTGAGTTCTAATCCACTCGTTTTTCCCTTGGTACCATTCGATGCGGATTTTTAGCGTCTTTCCAGGGGTGGTCGTTCCTAATGAATCGGATCAAAACTGATGGAGATAGTCATGAAATACTGAAGGATAGTGTGGATCATGAGGTAAAATCAACCTGGAGGATGCAGTTCGCATCCGATAAACTCATGTGTGATACCGTTAGATAGGTATTGACCGTAGCTTTCTGGGAGCTGTTTTTACGAGTCGATCCGATCAAAATTGGTGGAGATATTCGCGAAATACTCCTTGAGAGTATTGGAATAGCCCCTATTTAACATGTGACAGGTCCGTGAGTCAGAATCAAGGCCCGGGTGTGTAATCCATCGTGTTACATAATCACAATTCATTAGAGTCACCCTTGAGGCAACAGGAAGCATGTATCAGAAGTGGAGACTGATTGAAGATCAGACAAAGCAAGCAAGTTGAATTGCTATTGCCACATTGAGACATGGCATAAAAAGGTGGAATTTAGGATGGCCTGTTGAAGTGCCACAGATGAACAATAAATTGGCTTGTGGATAGGTAAAGGAATGACACAGATTTGTGGATTCTAGACATATGGGATTCAGGCTTGTTCTCAAATGAATGACAGCATGGGAATTGACATCTGGATTGACATGAGAAATGGTTCATTTGTTTGAAAGATCGTCCCCAGATAGGGTTTGTATGTAGTAGGGATTTGTCCCTCCAACACCACTGACCCAATACTATTTGAATGGGCAGTGAGCAAGGGGGGTGGGAAGCTGACGAGGCAACCCAGCTGATACATCCAATAAACCCGCCAGCCTGCTAACCCACTCCTAATATTAGTAATTCTCCTGGTTGATTTTATTAGGCAATATTAAGGATATTAGACTGGAAGACTAGACATGCTTGCTAACTGTAGAATTCACATCAGCCCTCACAGTCCCATACTGTGTTTGATGTCATCAATACTACAGTATAAGGTGAGTATACAGCTAACTGACTTTCATCTTGATTACGAGTGATGGCCTCAGTTTTGTGCCTCTTCACCCAATTCTTTTTGAATGACTTTCCCTTTGATGATGGTGGGATTGCAGTGGTGACACACCCTCTCAGGTCATTGTCCCATTCTGACCGGTGCCAAGGTGGATCTATGAATAGCTTGATCTTCTCAGTTCCCATTATCAACCATTGTGACATTTTCCATAATCTGGTGCACTTAGCATGCTTCATGGCATTCTCAGCAATTTTATGTGCATTGGGGCCATTAACTGCCCAGTTCTTCATCTTCCTGTGTGGAGGGTCAACAGGGGGGGGGATGAGGCCTCTTCCCCATCTCGCTTCACCACAGGAAGGTGGCAGATTACTGGGTTGCATTCATTGAGCTTATTCCACCTGTTGACAGCACAATCAGACAGGTACTCCAGGTGGTGGTGGACTGGTACAAGTGAGCATAGCATTGCCATAGCAGCTGTCAGAGTCATCTTGAATGCACCACTGATTATGTGTGCAGCTTTATTTTGGACAGTCTGGAGAGCCAATGCATGGGTTTTGGATCCTGTGTACCATACTGTACCACAGAATGTCATGACTGGGAGGACACATGTGTTATAGAGAGTGCGGAAGTGCAGTTGGTGCAGACCCTGGAGTGAGTTGCCTAGCATTCTCAGTAGGGAGAGTGCCCAGTTGCCCTTGTTCACCACTAGTTCAATGTGTTTATTAAATGTCAGCTTTGAATTGTACGTTATCCCAAGCCATTTCAGATACTTTGATGATTTGATGATGATTGGTGCATCTGGGTCTTCAGTTTGGATGACCACCGGTGGCGACACTTCATGTCTGGTGCACCAGCTGTAGTGTTGGAGTTCATGCTTGATCTCATCCATTGCCAGCCCTCATGATTTCAGCCACTTATGGGCAGCTGTGAGAGCCACTGCCAGGACCTTGGAATTGGTACTCAGCTTGAGAGATGCCATGGCGAGCCTCCCATCATCCACATAGAGTGGCATCAAAAGCCTGCTGCATTGGTTCTTCTTCATCTCCTGTTTCAATGAGACTCTGACTTGATTGCTGGAGACTGCATCTTGGATGAAGGATGCCATGGGTGCTGTGAAGATTGCTGCCAGGATCAGTAAGACACATGACCCCTGTGGGATTCCTGTCTCAGTAGCTCTCAGAATGTCTCATTTGCCATCAAGACATATGGAACTCCAATGGTCACTTAGGAAGGAAGCGGTCCACTTGACTAGTGGGAGGGGGAGGTGGATGTCCTTCATTGTCATCAGCAGCAGTGGGTGCAAGACAAAGTCAAAGAATCCTGTAATGTCGAATGTTACTGCAGATGTTACCAGCCCTACATTATGAGCAGCTTCTATATCATGCACTGCTGCAAGGGCTGCATCTTCTGCTGATCGCCCCGGGATGCCCCGGAACTGGTCTGCTGGCAGGAGTTCATGGCTCAGGGCCAGGTATGCTAGGTGACAGGCAACTATTCACTCGATAGCCTTACCCAGTACTTCTAGAAGCTGGATTAGCTGGTAGGCATGTGGCTTAGAGTATGAGTCCTTGTTGGGCTTTCTCAGCATGACTGCTATTGAGGTGTGAAATGGTTCTGGGTGGTGGCCCATTTCAACCGAGGTGGCACAGATGAGGAACAATTCCTCAGCTGCCACCTCCCAGGCACATTGGTAAGCCCTACCTGTGAGTTCACTGATGCCTGGAGCATTTAATGGTGCTGCTGTAAAGATTGAGTCACAGACTTCATGTCTCATCACCTTTGTCCATGCCAAGTTGTCCACACACCTATCCATCTTGGGGTAACAGGCTTCTGGGAGTACTGGTGGGGCCAGGAACAGGGCCACTCTAAGGGTGTTGCACTTATCTACATGACTCACTGCTGCTTCTACCCCTATGCCTCGATCAATTGAAGGGGACATAAGTTGGCATGTCCCACAAGTCCATTTTGCAAATAAGTAGATCATCTGTGGGGTGGCTTGTTCAACAAGTGTGTTGTAATAACTCAGCTTGGTCTTTTTATAGCACCATTTGAATATGGCCTGGAGGTGGGCAACGTTATTCTTCATGTCCTCTGTCACCTCTTGGTTTGCTGCTAGAGTGTCACCGATTAATGACCTTGCCATTGAGACTGAACTCAGCATGGCCATCAACTCGGGAGTCCACCACAGTTTTGCTCATGGCAATGGGCAGCAGATTGGGACTGCTGCCATGGCAGCCTTTTGCATTGTGGTCTGAAGGTATTCAGTTGCCTGGTTGAGTTCCAAGGGACTCACTGTGTCAATTCCCTGGGGTCCAAAGGCCTCATCGTACTCATCTTCATTATCATGCAATGAGCTGTAAAGTGTCGCCATGAATGTTTGTTTGTCTGCATGCTTCCAATTATACTTAGCTTCAGACAGGTTCAGTATCTCATCCCCAGCATTATCAATGGCAAAGAATATAGCAAAGTGGTCAGAGTCAGCATTTGCATCCTTCTCCACAGACCATTCAGTTAGTGCATGGGTCTTGTCAGCTCTCTCATTTGTGAATGTTAGGTCAAGAGGGGATAGGAACTCAGCACTCTTTGATTGCCAGGTTGTCAGGTTGTGCAGATTGCACAGAGTGAAACCATTCTCATACAGCCATGATACTGTATCATTTGCTTGCTGGTCCCTGTTGCCATCCATTTCACAGCATATTGGGTGGCAAAGGTTCCAATCACCTGTCAGAATTGTCACCGTATCACTATCGAGGACCATATTGCACAGCCAGTTGACTGAGAATCCTTCTTCTTCTTCTGCAGCCGACTGGTTGTAGATATTGACCACCCACATTGTTGGTTGGTTTGCCCCTCGATGCTTGATATCAAGGACCTGGATATCCAAATCATCAATTATACCTGTGCGGGACACAATTTCAAGTCTGGCCTCTGTGTGGGTGTATGCCATGACCCTTGGGTGATGATTTTCAGGGATGGAGGATGATAGCATTATGTGTTGCCATCCTAGCATACTTACAGCACCCTGGAAATCATTGGCACTAGTTATACTTCCATACCATGGTTCTTGGAAGAGGATGATGTCGAAGTTGTGTTCATGGGTTGAGGCTATGTTGAGGGCTGTGTGGCAGATCTGGTTGCTGTGGGCAGCATTCAGGCAGTACACATTGATGAGGGGGCTCTTCAGTGTTGTCTCAATTGAAGGCATGGGGCAGTGGGGAGGTGCTGTTCTCAGGCGCCCTCAGATTGGCATCTACAAGTTTGGATTTTGTCAGGTAATAGTTAGCTTTGGGCCTTTTCCCCACATGGGCAGAGGATGATGGGTACATGGTCTGGTCAGTATTCATGTAGTCATCATGTTCCCATTCACCCTCCTCCTGGTTCTCTTGTCATCTGGACTTGGCCTCCTCAAGCAAAGCATGGCATGACCTCCTAAGCTCGAAGTCTTCATGGTCCTTTTTGTTTTCAATATCTCTTCTTGATTTGGTAGTCTTGGCTGCAGTGATCTGCATTGGAACTGTGGGGTCTTTTCCCTCTTCACTGTTAGCTTTTGCATTTTTCTTGCAGTTTGTCAGCTTGCCACCCCCTGAAGGTGTACTACTACCTGAGGTCTTCTGTTTGCCTAACTGTTTGGTGTGTGCATCACACATTTTGGACCTAGCTTCAGGCACCCCTCCACAATTGACACACTTTTTGGGCAATTCTGTAGGGTGGCTGTCAGTTGTATGCTCCATACTGGTGCAGATGTTACACATTGATCCTGTTTGGCATGCATCAGTGTGGTGGTCAATAGAGCCGCATAGGTTACAGTAGTATACTTGTGGGCATTCGATGTAATGGGAGGTTCGGCACAACATGCCAAATAGGTACAGCACTCCCTGGTTTCTAAACATAGACACATCTTCTTCTGATGTGAAGCTAAACAAGATTGATGTGCTTGATTGGAGTACAAGGGCTGACTCATATCCAAGCCATGATGGCTGGACACACATTTCCAGGCCCTTGAACCCTGCCCATTTGTCAGCAAGCTCCTCTGTTACCTGTTGAGTCATCATGCATAGGCCATTGATGTGTGTCAGAACACAATCAAGTTTTACCCTGTGGTAGACATGATCAGGGTGTGCTTTGAACTCATTTGGACTAAGGAGAGAGGCAATTAGAGCATAGTAGTCTTTCAAGTCATCTGCAGTTGTACGTTCACCTGTGATGATGACTGTGTTCCCATTGAGCGAATATTGGATCACATTGATATGGTCTACTTGGTGGGCATTTGTGTGGGCTAATGCATCATTAATCTTTGATACTATAGTGTGGCCTACCTCATGTTTCTTGGGCTCAATCTTGGGGAAGAATTCGATGAGGAGGCAGCAATTGTGGTTTCACTGGGAAGGGTTTGATGGGGGCGGCATAACCTTCTTCTTTGGCTGTGGTTTAATCAGGAGTGGGTTGCTTGACCATTTCATGCTGGTGGACCATGAGGAAGGGGCATGGATCGATGCCAAGAGGTCATTCTGCAGTGCACTGTTAAATCTATCTGCTTGTGCATTGTCCAGGAGCACCTGTGGCAATTTAGACTCTAGGATATGCATGAGAGTTGCAATGGAATCAGCATTTTGGGCCAGGGCGGATGCCTGTTCAGCATTGGTATGGCAAAGTGCTGACAATGAGGGGTCTTCAGGTTGGTCATCAGATGTCAGATATGAGGCATCTAAGACCCCCATGTATATGGCTAGGTCGCACATGATCTTCCTCAGTGGGTGCGCCAGTATCTCCATGCATGGGTCTTCCTCAGTCCCAGCCGAGTCTATATCACAAATAATGTCAAAGGCACAGGACAGTTTCCTAACAGCATACTTGATTTTTCCCAGGATTGGGAACTCTTCCTCCTCAACTGCCATGTCTGCTGCTGTGTCAGCCTGTTCACTCACTGCTTCAGAGTTTTCCCTCATTGGGCTTGCTGCCATAGCTGCAGAAGTTTGTGTTGCCATTGGGGCTGCCCTACGACTTCTCACAGTTAGACAGTCCCTAGAATTTGTTGGGTATGGTGAGTCCCAATGGTCTTGCTTTGATGCTACCATTCTTCCACAGAGGTCAATTCTAACAGTTCCTTCGACAAAGGGTGACTTAAAATGGCCTGGGCCAGGCTCATTTTGTTTGGACATATCAGACAGGGCCCTTTTTGGGTGGGGAGGGGGTACGGAATGTGATGGGGGATGTATGGAACTCATTTCAATCTTTTGATTTCACTTTTACTATGCATGTGATGTGGTGGTGAGTTGACCTCTTATGGGGTCATATGTTGATCCTTCCACAAACAGATGTATCTGAACAGCACATGATGCCCTGTTTCCAAGGAGCAGTAGTTGTGATGAGTCATTGTCATCATTGTCACACTCTGCATTGCCTCTCCTTTACAGCCGCAAGCATTTGGTTTGTGTAACTATCCAGCCAAATCAATTCTATGACACTTATATTGTAATTAACTGTACATTACTCTTACTGCATGTTAGAATTCTATGTGCACTGCTGAAACTGCCTGTAATATAGATTGATAAACATGTTGCCAGAGCCTTGAAAGAGAAAGAAGTACAACTTCCATACATACAAGATAGAAGTCAAAACAAGCCAGCTCTGTAAACATTGTACAGTAATTTGTAAATCATCTGGACAAAGGAGACTGCTCATAATAGTCATTGTCTCAATCCCACACCACTCCCAAATTTCTAAACCAAGATCCTCACACCTTCATTTTTTTTTCAAGCTCTGAGACAATAACAAAGCCGCACAGTCGTCTCAAACCCAAAATTGTGGAGGCCTTAAAGGTTATGTTGAAAAATAATTACCTGAACTTCACGGATGGCTGGACAACAGACCTCACAGAAATGTAGATGGAGCAGGCTTCTCATCAATCAAAACTGAACAGTATTTTGCAGTGGGGATGTCAATTGTGTTGATTGGAAAAGGCCAGTCTATTTGATGATGAGCAATGAATATTATATGCAGATATGGGAAGTGCCAGCAGTCACAACTTGCAACTTGAGTGTGACTTGGAAGTTGTACAAAGTCGCTTGAATGTCACTGGAAGTTGCTGAAAGTCGAGTCATGGCATCACTAGGCCCTGGTAAAGTTGGGACTAATGATAAGTACACCACCATGATGCACTTGAAAGGAACAGTCTAGTGAAAATTTGACTAACTGTCTAGGACCAAATTCACAATTTGATTTTTTCAAGGTTTTAGGCCACTCAGGGTCTTGGCATTGAGTTGCATTGTAGCAACAGTATTTGCATCCAGTTGTGGAAGGATCAACAAACACCCCCCTCTTATGATTGGCCACACCAGAAGTATGTTGCACCATTCAACAGGAAGTCCCATTTGACCAGACCATCACAGATGGTCTGGTAATGAGACTAGCATGACATCTGCCTGGGGAGACTATAGATGATCCAGTTTTCCTTAATTTCCATTGTTATTTTATAACACATTATGTAATTCAGATCAAAGACTCGGACTTAGGATTTGTCTACTATACATTGGGGAAACCAGAATGATGATTGGGAAGGAGTCTGACACTAGTGAACATGCTTAAGGGCTCTGAGTACAGGGTTAGGATCCATGAATGCAATACCATGACTTAGAGATAGTGTTGCTGCGACTCTGCTTGGTTCGACTTCAGCTTGACTTTGGGTGACTCCATGTGACTTCCGTTGACTTCAACTTATCTCTGAAGTCAAGTCAAATTTCATGACTTGACTTTGACTCAAGTCGACTTAAGTCACTTATTGTATATACAAAATCCAAGCATGTCTTAATCATCACCAAGTACTTTCTCAAGCAAATCCTCCAAGTCAGAACCTTCAGCTTGCAAAATATTGTGAAGGGAATTGTGCTGTACATCCTCAGGATCATCAGTCAAGTCCACAGGCGGTGTCTCAAGACCTGCCATAAAATCCAGCTGCTTCTTCTTCAGCATGAATTTCAACATCTGTAAGGCCTCCATCAACTCTGGTTTCATATGATTATGCCTCTTGGTCATGGTCTCGGAGCTAGAGGAAAACACATGTTCGCAGGGAACAGCAGATCCTTGAATTGGTAGATAATCCATGGCAAGTTGAAACCATGTGGGAAATGTAAGCTCATGCTCCTAAAATGGCAGTGTCAAAAAGAAAATCAAAATCAAAGAGGTTAAATAATGCACCTGCCAGAAAAGCATCATCAGTCAATCCAAAGTAGTATGTCGTGATGTTACATAAGCAGTAAACTCATCGTCCACACTCATTTCTCCATCTTCTTCATCATCGTCATTGACAAGTCCGAGCTTGATTCATGCGGCTTCAGAGAGCATGGTCACTGATGCCACAGCCAATGGAGGTGTGACACTAGAGGATAGGGACCTGTACTTTTTGAGCTGCTCAGAATTAGTAATATGAGGATCCGAAGACATAGTGGTATCACTAACCTCATCTTCAACCCATCCTACTGCTATTTCTTGCTCTATAACAGACCAATTCTTGTTGATGAAGCTGAAGTTAATTGCTGGATTGATAACTGTGTGAAAAGATTGAGGTTGTCAAATAGAGAAGTGGTTGTGCGAGGTCAGATGAAGTTGTATGATGGATAAGGGTCGTATGAGGCCAGATAAGGGTCATATGGGTGTGGACAAGAATTGTATGAGGCCAGATAAAGGCCAGATGAGGTTTTGTGAGGCCAGATGAGGTTGGATGAGGCCGGATGAGGTCACATGAGGCCAGACGAGGTTGGACAAGGCCAGATGAGGTCACATGAGGCCAGACAAGGTTGGACAAGGCCAGGCAAGGTTGGATGAGGCTGGGCAAGGTTGGACGAGGCCAGTGTAAGCAGGATGGTTAATAACCAATCCAACTACTGTCCATGATGTTGAGCCAGGGACGAAAGAGGGGATCACAGATCTAATCCGGATGTTCAGGTTTGAGTGGGGGAAGGTCTTTTGAACAGGGGAAATTGCAGTGAGCCAACAAAGCCCAAGCAATTAAGTGAGAATGTGTCTTTCAGTCAAATTACCACACCCTAAGAATCTCTTCTTGAGACCTTAGTCAAAGTTTAGTTAGAATTCGCTTTTTGTAGTGAGAAATCACCCAGGGACCAGCAGCTGTTCAAGGAGCTTCAAACTGGAGGGAGGGGGAGAACTAATGAATTTGTGTGCTAGCTGCACCTAATATACAATACAGACTTCGACTCAATAAAAAGTGAAAAAGTCGGATTTAAGGGACACACAGAGAAAAAGAAATCAAGTTAAAATCTTCAAAACTGATGGAGATATTCCAATTTCAAGATAAAAGGGGAGATTGACACATTACATGCTATTCCTCCTTCAAACCTGGACAAGTTCCCTTAAGGAAAAGTGGAATAGGTCGCCCTGAGGGTCTTCTCCATCGGACATAAGAGGGCCGGAAGTAATTTGCTATTTTGAATGGTGGAGCAAAGGGGGAGTCATGGGGAGGGAGTTGTCTTGTGAAAAATGGAGTTCGCGTCCGCTCGTTTTTCCCTTGGTACTGTTCGATGCGCATTTTCAACAGCTTTCAGGGCGTGGTACTCGCGAACGAATCCAATAAGAATTGGCTTCGAAAATCAAGAAATACTCCTTCAGAGTATGAATCATGGCAAGATATTGTTACAGGGGCCGCATTTTTGATCCGTTCGTTTCGTGTTTGGTACCGTTCGATAGGTACGATTTGTATCTTTCCGGGCGCGGTCGTTTCGAGTCGATCCGATCAAAAATTACAGAGAAATTCGAAAAATACTCCTTCAGAGTAGTGCAGCCCCTATCTGGATCATGTGACAGATCTGCAAGTCCAGAATCGGAACTAGGCCTGGTCCGCGTCATTACATAATCACAATTCATCGCCCTTAAGGCAATAGGATGGCTTGGAAGAGCAGACAAGTCATCCAGTCTTGAAGAAAGATGGCAAGTTGAATTGCCTTGTCCAAAGAAAATGGACTTGAAGTAGGGCATAAACTGCCCCTTTTTGATGAGGACTGTTGAGGTCTGACAGATAGTCAATAAATTGACTGGTGGACATGGTAAAGGAATGAGGCAATATTATGGGTTGGAAAGGGGTAGGAATCCAATTGATTTCTTGAATAAACAAATGGCAATTAAATTAAATGAGCACAGTGACATATAATTGATTCATTCGTAGGGAAAATGGGCCTTGGATGAGGATTCTATGGTGTAGGGATTTATCCCTCCAACACCAGGAAAGGTTGGACGAGGCCAGATGAGGTCACACAAGGCCGGATGAGGTTGAATGAGGCCAGATGAGGTCCAGATGAGTTGTAGAATGCCAGACAAGGTAGGATGAGGTCATATGCATGGGAAGTGGGTATGAAAAGAGCAAGGTCAGACAAGGTTCCATGAGTAGAGGGGTGGGAGCCGGACGTACCCATGGCAATCACATATGTAGGGCTCTTCCCTGCCTTATCATGATACTTATTCAGCCATTCCATTCCCTCATACACATACCAACTAATATCATGTTGTTTAGCAGCATGATCTTCCCAGCAGTTTTGAAGCTGCTGGAAGGCAGGCAAAACTCCACTTAGGATGGGAGTGGCCTCGCCTGACATTAGCTGTTGAATGGAATGGGGGAACTATAGAGATAATCAGAATTTGAACAATGACTGGTGTAGGAACTCACCGATAATATCTCACATATCTTATCTGCCAAGTTCCACTGCTCATCGCTGAGATTTTTACTTTGAAGTTCACGAAATTTGTGCTTTCCGAGCATGGCTTTAATTGCCTGGAACTGGGTCTGAGGTTTAAAAAGAGAAACTCAGACATTGCACTTACAGGCTGTGCTGCTATTGCTCTCTCTAGCATCCCATGGGATGAATCCCATCTAGTTTTGACATCCCAAAGCAGCTCTTTTTCTGGAACTCATTTCTCAAATTCATCTGAGTTGTTGCCCTCTTGTATGGTTTCCATGAAAGCAATGCGGCAATCACTGGTAGATCTGACAGCATTGACCAATGCACAGACTTTTGCCACAATATCACCCTCTTTGGCAGTCTTTAGGAGGGCTAGGATGTGCTGAACTGAAATATTTATGATGTGGGGGAAACACCTAGCCATGAACCAACTTTAATCATGTTCAAGATGAGGAGAGCTTGCTGATCCTACTTACTGAATTCTATTTCCCTCTGCTGAGAACAGAATGCCATCACTTTTCAATGCCCTTTCCAGCTCGGCCATAAAAGTTGCATTGTTGGATGCATTATTGAGGGTCCACCAACCAATCTATCCATAAGCTAGTTTAGATAGGTTCTATTCGAGAATATCAGACATGCCTTATTAAGAACATTTGCACATTCAAGTGTTTTGTGTTGAGAGGAGACTGTTTACATGTATTTACATTGAGTAGTTTTTCCACTCATAGACTCTTTTCAGTTGCTGCCATAGCCTCTCTTTCAATAGGTTATGGGCCCATCACTCTTGGGCTTCTGAAAGCAAGTAGTGTCCTTGCAGGCAATAGTGTCCTTGCCCAAAAAGCCTCACTTGAGTCTGAGGTGCTGTCTAGTGTCGGCAGTGGAGTCCCCGTGACCTGCAGTAATGTCCCACAAACTGTCTAGTGTCAACAGTATTCAAGGCTTCCCCCTTCCCTTTCTTTTGTGTTTGGCTAGTGTCTGCCGAACATCCCTCTTTCATTATCTCTCTCTACCACCATACCCTATTTTGTTTCCCCACACCTGACTTGCTATGCAGTCTACTGGTTCCCCGTCATTTGCAAAATTAGATGGCACAAACTACAAGACTTGGTCCACCTACATGGACTCCCTCCTCCTCACCCACTATCTTGACCTTTGGAAGATCATCCATGGTCATACCCCCAAACCGAGAGGCACTGATTCGTCCTCAGAAGTCCTTGATTGGACAATCAAATCCTCCCAGGCCATAGCACACCTCCTCCTTCACTCCGAGTCATCACTACATGCCACCATTTCATCCAGTACCGATGCCTCCATCGCATGGAATTCGCTCAAATCCTCATTAATGCCATGAGGCTTAGGTGCGTGCGTGACGGAACTCTGCCATCTATACAACATGTCTAAAGCCCTGCTTCAATCAATGCAAGATTGGTGTGCAGCTGTCCATTCCCAAGCCAGTGTCCTCTCGGACCTCGATGTGACATTACGGGCCAATGAGATATTCATCATGCTCACACGGGGTGTTGGTGACTGCTATGATGCGGTAATTGTCCAATTGGCAGCTCTCGATGACGACAAGCGCAGCATCAATGCCATAATCCAGGCACTAGTGGACCAGGAGTCCCAAGTCGGAGAGCCCGAACCCGAACCATCCACCTCTGCATATGCCACCCATTCAAAATTTAATATGGAAACTATTGAATGCCACAACTGCCACCAGCTTGGCCACTTCGTGAACAAGTGCCCACAGCCAGTTCAGGGAGGGGATAGATTGGCCACAGCAATGGAAAACCTCACTACTGCCCTGCACAACTACAAGTCCCCATCCACAATGTCTGCCAGGATCGTGACTGTGGATACTGATGAGTTGGAATTTTCCGGATCTCCTCATGTATTCTAGGTTTCAATCCACATATCCACTCTGTTCACATATTGGATTGAGGGAGGGTGTTGAGAGGAGACTGTTTACATGTATTTACATTGAGTAGTTTTTCCACTTGTAGACTCTTTTCAGTCGCTGCCATAGCCTCTCTTTCAATATTTTGTGGCCACACATATGGACTTCCCATCATGACTTCCAGGAAGATGATGGAATGCAATTAGATCAGCATGAAGGATCAGGGATCCATCCCCTCATCGCTGTATCCAGTGGGCAGTGATGGCTAAGTACAGTTGGAGTACACTGTCAGTCCAAATGTCCGCTGTGAATGAAATCTTCCCCAGGGATGCCTAGGAGACAAATATGGTATGAGATAAGGAAAATTTTGTCCCCAACTGAGGTACTTACAGCCATCTCTCCCTTCAGCTTTTCAAACTCCTTCCGCCACATCTGAATAATTGCCTTTCATATGGAGGTGCAGCCAGGAATATCTTTTGCCAATAAAGAATTACACAGGTAGAGCAAAAGGGTCTTAAACTCTGGGCACTCGATGGCATTCACAGACTGTGGATATCAGTGATATACTTGCATGTGATTAAGAAGAACAACAAACTTGATCATCAGCCGCAATCCAATTAACAAGGTGCTGAATAAGACCTTCAACAGTAACCTCCTGCCACCTGCATGGTTGCATTTGTTGGACATGCTCGTTGCACAAGGAAGCAATTGCAATCAGCCAGCTGTGTGTGGCACATGCCTCAATATATTCATCCAGATGGTACATCTCTAGGTGCTTCTGGAGTGTTGTTGTGCTTGAGTTCCCATACACCCAGTTATGGCCATCATTTGGGAGTTTGGATTCCTCCTGTAGTAGTCTGACCAAGGATTACATATCATGGGCATATTCAATATTCCCAGATATGGAAATATACACACCTGCATTGCTTACATTCTGCCCACAGCCCCCTAGATTCTGATATATATCTTCCAAAAAAGTGATCAACATCCATTGTCTTTGAGGTGCCCTTTTTTAACTGTTTCTGCCAATTGTGCCCAGAAGGTGTGCTCCCAGCCCGAGGTGAGACAGTTTTAGAGGAGAGTTTGATTCGCTTATTCCATCCTGGAGCTGGGGTCCTGGGTAGTGCAGGCATAGTCTCTTTGTCCTGCTGTTCAGTAGGTATCTGGGCATCAGATGGTGACTCAGCTCTTGGGCACTTTGAGTTTGACATGGCATAACAGCAACACCAGTAGTTTTTTTTTTTATGCACATGATTTTCTAGAACAACACATTTGACACCCAGTAACCTATATCACACTATACATGAGCCATTCCTATCACCCCTCATTCTATTCAGTTTCAAGTCTTTCAACTGACTTTTTGACTTAAGCTGACTTGGAGTCGAAGCCAAGTCAGTTAAAGTCACGGTCAAGTCAAATATTTGTAATCAAATTACTTGACTTGACTTGACTTGAGACGGCTTGACTCTGACTTAAGTTAACTCCGAGTCCGAGTCACGGCAACACTACTTAGAGATTCATTCCGAAAGTATCACATAATCATGGTCACGAGATCGTCTAGAGCACCCTCTCAAGTTCAGGGTGTGGGGCGGCCTCTAGAGCCCAGAAAACACATTTTTTTGGGCTATGGTAGTTGTACGGAACGATTGGTGCACAAATGGGGCAATTTTAAAATTTGACGCAAAGATATATGTGCACTCGCAAAGATATGTGAGCTGTCGGAAACAAACATGTGCAAAAGGAATTTTCCGTACTTTGGAACCATAAAAATCGGTCTACTTGTGAGGTTTTGCGGGCAAAGATTTCCCAAATCAAAATCAGAGGCGAGAGCAGCCAGAACCAGAACGCGTATACGCCGCTACTTACGGGACGATCCTACGACAAACTTCCCGCTGTGCGGTGACTTCCCGCCGATACTAATGTTTACCTGGGCCTTGAAGTGGAGGAAGGGAACTAGTTGCTGGATATTCAGAGGATGTATTTGGAGCTGGTGAGCGTCCCTGCAAATGGCGTGGTCTCTATAGATAGACGAGTGGTTCGTCGCCAAGCACGATCCTCTTCAACGTGGGTGCACATGTACATGTCATACCTGTAAGTCTAGGTCCCCGCCGCCACGATTCCACACCTTTGGTACCGATTTGTCACGATTTGTCAATTTTTTTTCATTCGCAGCTACAAGATACATGAGGCGGGATCGAACAGACTTGTCAGTCCACCTCTGCGCTTATGCACAAGGTATGTCCATTGTTCGCCTTGGAGATTGTGGCTCAGATCCTTCATCCAAGACATGGTCCCCCCAGACGAGCGTCTTTCCTATCTCCAAGGCCATGATCGGCTCGGCGTTTTATGCCCCGACTCTGACGTACCCCAGCCAGAACAAGGCGGTGAGCCATATCTTCAAATTGGCCTATTTATCCCCCTCAATGTCCTGGAAGTTCCCCCCGTCCCCAATGAAGCAGGGCTATTGGAGACTATGAACGAATTGTCCGATTTCCGCACGACCCACAACCACACTTTAACCCCAATAGACACACTTCCCCCGAGGTGCTGCATTTAATATTCGCTCTTGCGTTCGAGTCTGCGTCCGAGTCCATAGAGACATCTCGCCGTATTTCCCAGGTGTCTCGACTCTGGAGAGACGTCGCTATCCGGCAAAGCGAGCTTTGGCGTTGTATATCCCCCTCCTGCGATCAATTCATCGACCTTTGGATCTCCCGGAGCAATTCCCTTTCTCTCTCATTAGTGTTCGGTTCAGTGCATCCAAGTCGCTTTTATCACCTCGTCGATAGACGCCCCGATATTCTCCCTAGAGTCCGACGCATCGTAATTCGATGGCACTCCCACTTCGAATCTCGTCGTTTCGTTGATATCCAGTTCCCCACCCTTGAATCTGTCACCTTAATCGGATTCTCTAGTTGCTTTGTCTCAGAACACGGCCCTCCCGACCCATATTTTGAGCAACTTCTGCTACGTGTGCCTCGATTGCGCGGGTTGAACCTTGACGGCATGGGACCCATTCGAAGCGCTTCCATCGCTTCAGCTCTTACTGAACTGCACATTAGCTGCAGTTGCATGACACCTTCGAGCTGGGATTTTCTCACTGATCTACAACACTTGCATACCTTAGTGGTTTCGCGTGTTACCACGGGTGCATCTGCCGCATCGACTGCATCTGGGTGGAAATTACCCTCTCTTCGGATCCTCCAGCTCGAGGCCTGTGACCCAGAGGCACTTTATCTTTTCTCTCGCCAGATAATCTCCCCCAATCTTCACGACCTGCGAGTTCTCTCTTATAGTCAGTGTGACTTGAGCCGTCGGAATGTAGAGATCCCTTTCCTTTGCGCGCTGACCATCCGCCAGCTTGTGCGCTCTTCCATCATTTCTCCTCCCTATGGTTGCACTTACCTTGCCATGCCAATTTTTGCAGCTCAAATGCTCACGAAAACTCAAGAAACTCACACTCAATGTGTCCCTGCGTATACTCGACGGTCTCATCGCAGGATCACTGACCGGCCCCTTTCCCTCCACGTTTCTAACCCCTGCGGCGGCGGATCTCGACGAAGTCCGAATCGCACTCACAGACCCTGCCTTTTCGGATAGCTTCCCTATTTCATCCGCCGACACCGAAATGGCCTTGACTTTTATTCTATCGTATGCCAGATTTCGAGGGTTTCCCCTACCGTTTGAGCGTTCGGGAAATACAGTAGTGTCGAGAGCAGGGGAACCTGGCGAGAATCTTCGAGTTGTATCCATAACGGGTCCTTCCTGGATTGCAGAGGGGCTCTCGAGCACTTGGGCGCGATCACCCCCCGTCCTCCCCCGCCCTCGTCTCAACGTATAATGGTGCTTTATCTCGTGGCCTCCTGTAACGCTGTGTTGATTGGGTTGGAAATCCTCAGGCAGGCTCTCCCAATCACTTCAAACGGCCATGCGCCACCGAATGAGAAACCGTGGTGTCGTGGGTCCTTTATGGTGGCCTCTGGTGTTCCGCACTTTTGGCCGGAACCTCATAATTCGTCTTATACTTGCCATTACATAATGGATGAAACATTCACATTAACTCTTATTTGGAGCTCTTGAGCTCTTGCCCTTGGGGGCAAAGGCTAGCCAAAAATGCTTCAAATCACTCTGGGTATCAAGGGACCGCAATGCAGATCGTTGTCAGCCTCATTCGTTCCTTGGAATTTGGAGGCAACCACCAAGGGCGGTCGCGGTTATTAGAGAATTCCGCTTGTTCAGGCACCAAATAAACCTGGGGAGATGAAAATTGCGGGGATGAAAACACTAGACTCGGATCTTTACGGTAATGGCCCCCCTTACAGCTGATAAAATATATGTAGACACTTTTGAATTATTCTCATTCGGATAGCTCTGCCCAGCTCCATTGCGGCTTTGACAGCCACAGCCTTCCACAACTGCCACATCTCAAATCAAAGACGAGGGTGACAGATGATCCTTTGTTGGAGAGTGCTATAGTACAGCTACTAGGCATTGTATAGTTTCGGAGAGTGAGATAGGCATCTTGAGGCCAAAACACGTGCTTTTTCTCATTGCCCTCGCAATGGAGAGCCAGAACATCGGGACTCGGCTGAGTCTGAGACATGACGGCTGTGGCATCAAAGCCGCAATAGAGTTGGGTCGGAACTATCCGAACGAGAAAAATTTACAAGTGCTCTACATATTACCCGGAAAAATTCAGTCATTCAAGCGGGGCCCTTTAGCGCTTGACCGGCAATATCAACATACTCCCATAGGTTCATATTAATTAAATCTATTAGAATCCGATCTGAAGTGATAAGGCTTAGGGCGCGTTTCCGGGGGCCAGAAATAAGTCACTGTGATGCGTGACAGAAGGTACGCCGGCCGAAGGCCAGCCAATAATATTTAGGCACCACGTAATGTGAATCCAAATGGTGCTGTGGCTGAGACTTGTTCCTGGACGTAGATCAAATATGATTGCAATACTGCAAGTTACAGGTATTTTTAGAGTATTTCAAGTTTATTTACTCCCTTGAGCTAGCTCCGGGACTTGATAAGCGAGTTGTTCCCATACTGCCATTAGGAGAGTCCTACAGCCATTCGTCCGAGTGTTTTCGCACTACGGCTCATCTACGGCTTCATGCCGCGCTGACATCCGCCAGCACTCTGAATCCTTGCCAGCAGTTCGCTCGTCTCGCTCATCGCATCCGCACACCGCGCACAGCCGCGAACTTTTTATTGCATAAAACACTGCGTTTGTTGATGCTGGGTTGCATAGCATAGTCTCAGCTCCACGCTCCGTAGTTGCCTAAGTAGATTCGTAGAAGCTGACGATTCAGCTTTCCCAGGCGTTGCCAAGCGCACTCCGCGCAACGTGCCCGTAGTCTGCTATCGGCAACTCCCGCCCACCCCCAGTCATAGACACCTGGCTGAGTAAGCTCAGCCAACTGAAACATGAGCGTGAATCTCTCATGCGCTGGCTTCAGACAAGAAGGATTTCACTGCGAGATTCACTGGTCTACAAAGCGATTATAAGTCGTCCAAATTGGTGAAATTGTACCCCTGTTTTCTGCGGATCTTGGATGACTTGCCCGGAGGCAGCACCGTGGGATCCGATCCCAACATAGCAAAACGATGTTATATCACATGACCTGTGTGATTGTGAGAATTCCGCACTTTCATCAGGAGGAAGCGGCTTGGGCATTGGATGCACAAGAACATCAATCGGCCCCTGGCCCTGGGTGGCTCAGGTTGATCCGGATTCTGATCATTGGCTTGTCAATGTATAAGAGTGAGTAGGCCTCAATAACTCTCCACAACTTCTCCGCGGCCTTCCTCATGTTCTCCATTCTCCGCACGTTTCTCTTCCTTGGGGTTCTCTCCTATGCTGCTTGCTCGCCGCTATCTACGATATCTAGAACACCCCGTTCTGCGCCCCCTCCCCCCCCGGAATTTGAGCTCGTCTTCATCTGCAACCTCATCTTGGATGTTCCCGACGATTTCTTCATCGTTACACCTAAGTGGACTCGTGTTCCTGTCCCAATTACTGGGTAAGCAGACAGTATAGAGCCTCTATTCTATTTGGTCTCCAACACACGCATGATTTTCATCGGGTTCTAGGGGTAACTGGACAACTCCAGAGGGCAAGTTGATCGCAAATGTCGTTACTGGCATAGGCGGAGAGGTGTGTCGGGATGTCCGATGTTCTATGAATAATTAACTGAAAGATTATCAGTGGGGTAAAGTGGACAGCACTGGAACACTCTTCGTGGGTATGTACACCATCGCGTCCTCTATTTCTCCTTTTCCCGTGCTTAATTAACGTAACGCTGGTGAAGATTCGGTTTACTTCGTCCAGTTTGTTGATGACAAGAAATACGCGTATTCATACCTAGACGGATACGGTGTGCCTAATCTGTCCGATAACGGTCGAGCGTGAGCCTCTTTTTCCTTCCCCTAACACCCCCCGAATATTCCGCTCGTCTTCTGTTTCAAAAGCGAAAAATGGCTCACTTACAATCGCATTTTCTTGTTCTTCATTTCCAAAACCAGAATCGTCGAGACAGACTCACCGAAGTACGCGGGCCTCAACAATATCACGTTCTTTGCTCCCGGAATATTGACAGGGGAACTGCTCGTTTCTCCACACTGGGCACCGATAAACAACCTGGTACATTGTTCCAATCACGGTGTCCATTTACCAATGCTTATATTCTTGCCTTGGAATAGGGTTGAGATACTCGCAAGGGGACAGGCCGCCTATTTCTTCATCGTGAATTGTCTCTTCATCATGAATTGTAGACTACAATGTAGATATCTGGATGATCCGCCCTGAATGCCTTAGACGAGATTCAATTCCCTTTACAGTAACGTTCCCTGAAAAAAAGACACACTTTCTCGATACCAAGCCGTTTCTACCGATTGCCTCCTCAGAGAGTGTTGGCGAAGATTTAGAGTCGGATCATAGACCATCTCTATCAATATTCTTGGGTTGAGGAAATGCTGAAGTGAGTGGAGAATGGGGTGACGTACTTCGGAACAGGTATCAATAATTGTAAGCATTCATTAAATCGGATCGGGTTGAAAAGGAAAGAGCCAACGCTCGACCTTCCGCAGACCTATGCGGCCGAGAGCGCACGCCGTAGGCGAGGGCTGTGTCTTATCTGTATCGCGCATCCAAAGCAAATATTCCAAATTTGGTACGATGTGCCCCTAGGAAATGGAGCAGGTGAAGGGCTGTGACACGGGCCCCCGATATGGGTATATATTTCAGCAACCAAGTAGATTTTCTGCACAAAATTCAAAATAGGTGTCAGAGGGCCCACATGCTGAGATAAGAAAGGATCTACAGAGTCATCGTGGGGCAATCTCCACGGACCCGCGGAGAGTATTCAAGGTTTCCAGCTCCCGAGCCAACCGGTAGAAACGGCTTGATGTCGAGAGAAAGAATATCTTGTCAGGAAACGTTAAGGGAAATTAGATTTTGTAGACTAAGCCAGTACGATATTCAGGACGGATCATCCAGATATCTACATCGCTGTCTACAATTCACGACGAAAAGGGTCCGTGCCCTTGTGAGTGTCTCAACCCTACTCAAAGGCCAAGAATATAAGCATTGGTAAATGGACACCGTGATTGGAATAATGTACCAATTTATCTAGCGATGCCCAGTGCGGAGAAACGAGCACATTTCCCGAAAAGACTCCGGGAGAAACGAACGTGACGTTGTTTAGGGACGAGTATCGTAGCGAGTCGGTCTCGACGACTCTGGTTTCGGACATCAAAAACAACAAATTCAATTGTAAGTGAACCATTCAATCCTTCCGATTTTGAAACAGGGAGACGAGCGAAATATCTGGGGGTGTTAGAGGAAGAAAAGAGGCTCACGTTCGACCGTCATCGGACTTTGCAGGCACTCCAAATCCGCCCAGCCGCACGTATGCGTATTTCTTGTCATGAACGAACTGGACGTAGTAGTCGGCATCTGACCCAACGCCACGTTAATTAAACACGAGAAAAGGGGAAATAGTTATAGACGAGGCAAGGATGAGCATACCCAGGGTGAGTGTTCCAGTGCTGTCGACGGTTCCCCACTTATAATCTTTCAGTTAATCATTCATAGGTCGTTGGACATGGTGACACACCTCTCCTCCTATTCCAGGGACGACATTTGCAATCAACATACCGTCTGGATCTGTCCAGTTCCCCCTAAAGCCCGATGAAAATCATGCGTGTGTTGGAGACCAAATAGAATAGACGCTTTATATTGTTTGCTTACCCGAGAATGGAGAGGGTGACACGAGTGTACTGAGGTCTAACAATGCTGAAATCATGGGCAACGCCCAATGCGAGGTTGCAGGTGAAGACGAGCTTAAATTGGGGGGCAGGAGGTGCCGCATTGTGGGTTGTTTTATGTACCGCTGAGCAAGCAGCATAAGAGGACGCCCCAAGGAAGATCAACGCGTGAAGAATGGAGAACATGAGGGAGGTTGCGGAGAAGCTGTTGAGGCCTCCTCACTCTTATACGTTGACAAGTCAATGACCAGAACACGGATCAAGCTGAACCCCCCAGTGGCTGATTAATGTTCTTATGAACCCAACCTATCGCCCAACGCACTTCCTCTTGATGAAAGTGCGAGAGTTCTCATAATGATTCTTGCACAATTTTTGGAACTGGGGTCGGGGCAGGTCATGTGATGAAACTTCGTATGTACATAGCCTTTCTCTGAATATTGCGGCTTTGTCGCCGTTCACGATTTCTAGGGCCGCGTCGCGCCACAACACGGAGCTTGATTCCTATGCCTTAGCAAGAATTTGGGCCATGTTGTAATGAAGCGCGGTTACAGTACGGCACAAGAAGAATATACTGATCAATGGCTCGCTTCTAATTCACGTGATCGGCACGTGATGGTTGGTGCAACACCCGGTTGGCACATACATGTGAAATTATTCTCGTATGTCTCCGAGGGACCTGTTTTTACCTTGAGTAGGGCCAGGTTTTGCTTTAAAGCAACCTGTAAGGTCATATGGATCTCTATATACATGCTACATGCTAAAAATAATTATTTTGGGGACTCTCCGAGGTTTTTGAGATGTGACATACCTTTTTTTCAATGTTCACGGAGCTCTGTGACCTGTGACACACTGCCAAATTGATGATGTTGATCGAAATAGGACCCCTCCGGTCCGGATACCTCCGCCAACTCTATTGTGACTGGGGTCCTTCGTTGGAGACTGCCGACCTACATAATATCGCATGCTTTCATAAGTACAGTAGGCATCTTGACGATGAAACACACCCCCTTCCCTATCATCGCACTCATGCACAGCCAGAATATGGACCGAGATGTGGCTGTCGAAGCCGCAATATAGTTGGATCGAAACTACTGGGTGCAGAGGAGGAGACTCGGAGTCCCCTCATTAGGGGACACAGTAGAGAAATATTTCGCTTATAATTAAGGTCTTGCTGAAAGTATTTTCTATTGTGAAACCCCTATTACCTTGCTTCTTCCGCCAGGACAATCACTGCAACTTTCTGTCTTCTGATTGGTTCTGATTTTCGCTGCCTCTGATTCCTTGGATGTACGGTTTCCCATGGTCCATATAAATACCGCCTGCGCCATTGTGCATTATATTGACTAGAACACCAGGTATACCTCCGTTCCCCCTCCGTATCGATATCCCCCGTCCCCATTTCCCCACTCGCTGACACACGCATGCAGACTCACGATATCCGTACGCATACCTGCGAGAAACTCCGTGCATTGTCCCACCGGGCTGCGAAATGCACTTTTCGCTCAGATGAACTCACTCGGCATGCACGTATCAGAAGCACACCATTTCCACGCTTACCGAGTACGGAGCTGAGGTGCGACGATCCGTAAAGCGGACGTCATAATTTGAGTCTATCTCGTGTTATGTAAGAGTCTGTGACGTGACATTTAGCTTCACGTCACAATCCGCGTAGTAAGTTATGACGAAGTACCTATTGCGTAGTGGGCGTGAAGATTATAAAATGCCCCTCGCCTGCTTCCTTTCTTGTCACGTTCTTGTCGCACCATCTTCTCTCTTCATCCACAATGTCTGCGGCTACGCTAGTCAGATCATCGAGATCGGTGGGTGATCCTTATCTGCCATACCATACTGTTCTTCTGCTCATCGCTAGGTATATAGGTTGTCAAGAAGGTGTTCGCTGTAGACACCCCGGAGGGACGTGGGGCCCTTGTCAGGCGTTCCATTGGCTCACGGCAATTGAAAAACGTCTCTCCGTTCCTTATGTTCGTTTCTTCCGTCCCATTTCATAGTCTATCATCCCAAGCTCATGACCTGGCCCCTGATTCAGGCTGGATACCTTCAGGTAAGCCCTGAATTTCCGCGGCCGCATCCATCGACTCACGATGGATTATTCCCCACTCCCATTAGCGCTACACCGGGTGCAGGATTCCCGATCATCCCCATCGAGGCCAGGCAACTGTCACCTATATGGTCGAAGGGTAAACATGCTGCACGCTGAAATTCATCGGCGGGTGTGTTAATTCATGTTCGTGCGCGATAGGTCGTTCCAGCATGAGGACTCGGAAGGACATCGAGGTTCGTCCCCTGATTGCAATGATTTTCTGCAAGGAAGTGGCGTCACCCGTTTCCTCCTCTGAAATCACAGGCATTATTAGCACCGGAGACGTCCAGTGGATGATTGCGTAGGTGCCGTGCACTTGTAATTCCTCGGCATGGACTGAGCACAATTGATATGGAATCCCAGGGGTCGCGGAAGTGCGTAAATATGAGATTCTGCATGCGGCAGCAGGCTTTCTAATCGTCATTTCGTATGGCACGCCAGTAATACATGCCGAGGTATACCCTCTTACTTTCCCGATGCCCACAAAATATAATTGGCTAATTTGGTATTTCAGAGTGGGTTATCCTGAATCGAGCAAGTCAGACTTTATAAATCTTTCTTCTGCATCTACAGTGCCGATCCATGGACCAGGACTCCCAAATCCGACGGGTAATTGGATTGTTATCTTATCCACTTCTCTGGAGTTGAATCTGAATGATTAGGACTTCAACTCTGGGTCGATCTGCCGAAACAGCATAAAATGACGACGCCGTCATATCAGGAACTCAAGGCGGAAGGAGTGCGTTGTGCATTCGGGTCTGAATGCCTAGCTTGTGTCACGTCCTGACTTTGCTCCATTGTCCCAGGATTCCGTCGGCTTTCCCGAACGGACCCGACGGCCCTGAGATCAAGATCGTTAGCGGGAAGAGCCATGGTGTCGAGTCTCCCGTTCGATCCTTGAGTGGGTGCTGGTACTTTAGAGTCCTGTTCAACAAGAAAGGTCAATCAATCTTCCAGGACATCCGTAAGTGAATTTTGCGTGGTGTCTGAAAAAAAAAAAAACCGATGCTTTGTGCTCATATGAATGACGGGGACATGTTTCCAGCGCCTGGGTGGACAGCTTTCGTCTACAGTATGTCCTTTTTTTTCTTCACCTGTTTCAGTCGCCGGCATAAGGAACTAAATGCTCATCCTTTAGCTTTCAAGGGCTCCGTTCAAGTTGGTTCTTCGTCGCAAGAAGCCGAGTCCACCGTGCACGACAAGTATCACACGCTCGTCCTCTCTACTGGAAGCAACGAGTCGGGAGTCCAGCTTACTGCCGCAACAGATGACGCGCAAGTATTCCTCGTGAGTTCTCACTCTCTCCATGCCTCGAGGCCGAATTAGGTAACGGGTATTATTAACAGATCGCCGGAGAACCCCTCGAGCAGAAAGTATTCAGTACGGTCCATTCGGTAAGTCCTCCCGCACATGATGGTTTCGTTGAAAATGGTATTCACTTGTGCTCCAGTGATGACATCACAAGAGGAGATCGATGCGACAGTAGTCGATTGTGAGCATCCTTGTCTGTCTTGGTTCATCTTTCCCCAACTTTCTGACCATGCGTGCGATCTTATGTCGTTCTCCAAACCCGCAACCCGAAAAAAAATAGTCCAGACAGGCCGTAATGGATTTGAGAAAGCCGGAAAGTGGAAGAGCGAGATCGGAAAGAGTATGAGGGGATGATCGTGCGGTTCCATTGAGTGTTATTGTGAAGGCTATTTCGACTGTATGTAAAATTTTGTGAGATTGATGATCAATAGCCCTTGTCTCCCCTAAATTGCGGGTGATTGATTAGGCAGGCAAGAATGTCGGTCACGGGCGCCAGGTGCGTATCACAGATAATTAACCGAGTCGTTCTCCAGCGCCACAGAGGAGGCATCTTCCTAGTGGTTCGTGGCTTCGGCCCGTCTTCCGGAATGCGGTGCAAAAGAAAAATAGTCTACCCGGCCCACCTCTCTCTATCTTTTCCCCCATGATGCTATGGTTATTTCTCGAGCATTCCTCCACGCTCTGCAGAAGCTAAACTCAGGTGGTGGTTGCGAATGTATTATTACGTGATAGTGGATGCCGCCCACGATCTGTTCTGGCTGCTGAATCTATGGAAGAGCAAACAAGTCGTAGATTTCTCAAACCAATCATGGATGGCGCATGGCTTGGGAGGATTCATTTTATGGTTACTCGCTTGCTGGAGGCGGAACCAATGCCTAGCGCGGCTCTCTTTGTGAATTCGGCGGAGGAAGAGGCCAGGCACAGTCCTCGTGTTTTCCAATTCAACATGGTGTGTATATGCTTAATGCGATGCATGGCTATAGCACCTCGATAGCGGACCTTCACACACCCTTGATTTCATCTGTCCTTGAGTAAGTTGCTCCTTTAACCCCCCTCATCGAGAGACGCAGAGTGGGGATTCTGGGGCTTGCAGGGCTGCCGAACATCTGTGAAGGCTAGTGCCACTGTCGGAGCATGCAAATGTTTCTCGATTAAAGTGACGTCATGAACCTCATATAGGAGCGCGGCATTGACACAGCCTTTCAATAATACTTTGTTTGTCTCCCATCACCTATCGATATCACTTTTGGTCACTTGAGACGCACAATGGCCTCGACTTCCCGATGAAGACTGTCACATCGTCCCCCCCCCCTCCGCGGCCCTCCCACGCTTCTGGATTCAGGGGCTCGAATCGAGGCCATCATGGGCACCAGCGTCACCGTCGTCAGCACCACCACCACAGTTGAGTAGAGTAGAGGCGATCTCTTTCAGAATAGGCCAACGCCCACCAAAGAACTGGCACAGCTAATGATGATAGATAAAGAATGAATTGGCATTTCATCTCATCGTGGGGGGGCGGGGGGCAGGTACATGAGCAGCCAATGCGTGGTTGATGCCTGATTTCCCAATATGTCTAATATATCGTTGGACGTTGGATTCTTTTTTTTTGATGACGATCCAGCGCCCCCCCCCCGGAGTGGGGAGGAACCGCTGAATTCGAGAACTGTATTCCAGAACAAGTGGTTATGACGGGGTGCGGGTGCAGCAGATCTTTCCAGGCCACACCAGTAATATGCTATCATAATATACGTGTTGTCATGGGGTCGTTGTGACCTCGCAGCTCGAATCGCGATCAGGGGGCGTCATCGATTTGAAATTAGTTCATGATCTACATTGGAAGAGCAGGTGTGTGCGAATGCTGACCTCTTTTCCTTTGCGAGGCGATCTCTAACTCGTGGCCTCTCCTCTCTCTTCCGTCCCTCAATGAACCGCCGTATTTATTGTGGGAGTGATGATCGCGGTCGGCGACATTGATGATCGGTGACGTGTGGGCAAGCCCACGAAAGGCGCCTTCTTCGTCTTCTAGATTGATCTTCTTCCGTGTGTTCTTCTCTTCTGGATTGCTGGGATTGTGTTCGTCATCGAACGCGAGGTTCAGTCGGTGCATCATAACGTTATTCCGGTGCTGCCGGCACGGTTTCCGCCTTTGTGGGCCTTATAGGGGCTAATTGTATTCCTTTTGCCATATACATCCGAGTTCGGACTCTCTTTTCGCGATCGTCGGTTAGAAGTAAAACCCAATACATCTTGTTGCGGGGCAAACGCAAAAGAAGAAGACAACAACAATTGGTTTGATTTGGAATTGTGGATCTGTAGAGTACTACACTATCAATCAGAATTATTCGATGGGGTGGATGGGGTGAATGTGAGTGAGATACAAAGACGAGAACGATCGACGTTGAAGTTTGCTCCGACACATAGAAGGAAGGGAGAAGAAAAAAGAAAAGGCGAGTGTTTCTTTCCGCCCCGAACTTGATCGCATGCGATGTATGTGTATGTGTGTGTATGTGTGTGTGTGTAAGCGGCAGAAGAAGGATGAGGGAAAAGAAGAAAAAAAAACAGGATAGCAGGGAGAAGGGGGAAAAAGCAGACTGTATTGTGAAGTGGAGAGGAAAAGAAAGCAGCCGAGCGGCGGCAGGACGGGGTAACGTGGAGAAGCCAAGTGACATCAAGTCGACTTGTTATCATCCATTTCGCCCTATTGCAATGCAAACCAAATTAGCATTGCATGCATCACATATCCATGAATAGCACTGACGCTCAAGGCAAAAAAAAAAACGTGACAGGCTTCGCGATGGGGCTGCGTTTATGATGAAGGTAGATGTATTACGGGGCCAGGCATAGGGTATCTGCACGGACGGAGATCGTGAGTAGTGGTTCTCGCCTCAATCTTCCCCATAATAGATCGCTACGGCGCACCTTGTTTGCTGGTATGTCCAATACATGCTGCTTTGTTGGTGAAGGGGCTAGATCGACGGGGTTTCAGCGTCAGTAGGAGGAACGCTGCAGGGGGGGAACTCTGGGCTGACGAATTTATCAGAAGCAGAGACATCTTGTGGCGATCGAGGTCAATAGCACGACGGGATCGATAACAGATGAACACTCACGGGTCTGTGCGCATTCATACTAGGATCGGACAACATTCAGCCTCGACACTGCGGGGGGTTGCGATGCAAGCTCATACCTGGAGGTAGAATCGGTTCCCGTCCGCGTCTTTGTAGTACACGAAGAGGGGGGATCCTCTGGTATAGGTGATCCCAAGTTGCCATGGCGCAGTTGCTTTCACGTTGTCCATAACAGAAGAAAGAACTCGACGGGGGAGGAGGAAGGTTTAAAAAGATAGGAGCGAATAAACGGTTGGACTGATATATCGGGGCTCTTGGTTAAAAAAGTTAATGCTTATATACGCCATTTGTTTTCAGGGCAGTCGTTGCTATCGAGCACGCCCCCCGGCTTTCCCCGGCTTTCCCCGGCATTGCCTCCGCTCCGCCTTGCTCCCCACGAGGACGATAAGGCCACCGAGGTCGATGGCCGCCATGAACTGCGACAGGAGCCCATGAAATTGAAATCTTTCCTCGCTCAGCTTCCTTCCCCAGCAGCACCAGGCAGCAGGCAGATATTCAGGTGAGACAGCTACATTACCGACGTCGCCATCCCATCCGGCACCATCGCCAGCAGGCCCAACAGCGTCGTCAAGGCAGACAGGATCACAGAGAGCGTCAAACAGGCACCAGCACGTGTCGACGATTGAAATTTACTACATAATAACGTTCACCACCCCACACTGCGGACATTGCTCAACGCAATTCTGTCTCTATACGAACCGTAGATAAGCGCCGATAGCACCCCTCATTCAGCACAGGTGCGTATATAACAGTACGCGCCCATGTTTGTATCATTGCAGCCGCTTGGAAAACACTGGGCGCCTGGCAAGGCCACTCCATTCGCGGGGTCATCGGGCCGCTCGCCTCCACTAGCCTTGCGGCCCTGTAACCAGCTAGTTCCCATTTATTTTTGATGCAGGGCTGCTGCCGCGTTGCGGTGATAGCGCGAACACAACAAACATTTATCGCCGAGGACTAACAATCAGCGCAATCAGGCGAAAAGATATGGCTCGGGCGCTATGGCCATATCGGATCACGAACGGCTACGCCCACACGGGACAACGTATTACGCGGTGCGGGGTGCCAGGCAGGTGTGAGTCGCCACTCCCCAAGCTTTCCCCGCTGCCTGGTCGGTTGGAGAACCGGGGGACGGCGGCCGACGTCTCCGTGCTTTTGTTCTCCACTTCCTCACCAAGCACCACGGCCCCAAAGCTCCGCAAGCTTTCACGCCAGACACCTGCTTTCCTTCAAAGGGTTGTAGATAGCTACAGTACAATGCTGAGAAGAGCGTACATAGAAGATGTGCAGGAAGCTGATTCGCCGTGCTCCAGTATGAAAAACAAAAGCACGACATGCCCAGCGTCCCCCGAATATGATATGCTCCTACCCCATATCAACTGTGTAGCGTGTTTGGTCCACTTCCATACTGGGATGAAAAGGACACGCAAGGGGAGTGGAGGTGAATTAAAACATGAAGAGCAAAAATAAACGCGGAAACTGCCTTTTATACCCTCCACCCAGTTGTCCGTGCGTGGGAAAAAAAGTTCCGAAACGCATTTAAAAAGAGCGACCGCGCGGGTGTTCTTCCTCAAAGTTGATACCCACCTCGCCGGCTGATATTTGCTGTTTCTGGTCTCAAAAAAGCAGAGCTTTCTTGCTTTTTGTTTTTCACCCGGGAACTGTGGGCCGTCTATCATGCGAAGGGAGAGTGATCGTCACACCGTGTCATCTACCAAGCTCACATCAGCTGCGGTTTTTTATTTTTAAATTTCGCATGTGTTGGTTGTGACCCGTTAGGATGATACATCTTCTCCCGTGCTCCGAGTTCTTCTTTGTCTGCTAGTAGCTATTGTATGAGTGATACTAGCTTCAGATTCTGGTGCTGTCCCCAACGTTCCAATGCGGCGTAGCTGCCTGGGGCTCCTGTGGCCGTGCTGTGTACCCATCCACGCGGCCTTCCCATCGATTTAGCGTTCTTGCCCAGAGGGGTGTCAATATAGAAGTCGAGGACGGAACTTGATGAAGCCTCCTTGGTACTGGTCCTTTACATATTGCATCAATCGCTTGATGATGGGACCCCCCGAGATTGTGATTCCTCCCAAGCCACGCTTACTGTAATGTGGGTGCGTGGATCACGATCCCCCCCCCCCTCTGTCCGATCTAAACGGCGGGAATGATAAGGTTTTCGGGCGGGTACACGATAGACTGTACACGCAAAATGACATCCAATACACATAGAGCATAGAGCATAGAGATAATCATGGCCTCATAGCAAGCGGTGTCAGACACGCCGGGCATTTCCTAATAGGCTACATGAGCAATATCATGATTAGGGTCGGCAGAAAATGAACCCATTGTGGCTGCGGCGGCACTGAACTTCTTGGCCAGAAAGGAAAGCATTTGACGCCCTCAGACGAATGCTGCCCCCGTCGTCCAGCCCTGCAACCTGAGCCTCAAGTAATGGCTCTAGCCCAAAACAGAGAGAATAGGGCGGGTGCTTTCGGCCATGTCCTTGACTGCCTGTCAACTATGAATTCGACTCCGAGAGTCGCTCTCGTTGACCATCAGTCGTTCACACAGCACCTGCACGATGCCTATCAATTCATTGGCGAGCAGAGTTCTGGTTCTATCGTACAGAAGAATAACAGTAATATACCGTTTGATGAACATCTGCCAGTCCTCCCCGCAACGATCCCGGAAGCGCCGCTGCCTGGTGTTGGTCTTGCATTCATCGTCACCAAAGCAGACCAGCAGGATCCAGGCAGCGGTGCGGACCAGTATACCTTCACCACAAACGTCAATCAGGCCGTACATCCCTCTGTCGACGACCTGAACAATAGTGTCCCCGATGGCAAGGTAATGTGACATCCCTTGAGATGCAGTATCTGCTTATCCGCAGCTCCCTGTAGTCCTCGTCGTTTCCCCGCCGTCCCAAAACTGGACCAAAGGATTTATCTCCTCCAGACCCACATGCTGCGGCATTCTTGGAACAACGCCTGGGCCCAGAGGTATGCCACTACGCATGGTCTCTGCATTCTCTCATTGACCTTCGGGAGGTTCGTCCGGCAGAAATGGGAACGCTTCTCAGCCAAGCTCTTCGAAAAGCGGATGACTGGGCCCAAGGCACCTCCCCCGCCTACCAGATCAAAGAAAGTAGATCCCCGTGATAGTGGTCGCAATACAGCTTCAGCTGTCGAATTTCTCATAAAAGTCGAGATCGTCAAGGAAGTCCTTCGAAGCTATGTCCCGTAAGTCACTCTCCCTTGTGACATCAAAATCATCGAGTTCACACTGCATTTACTAGCCATCCATATAATCCTCTCAAATCTCTGACCCATCCATTTGATGCCGCACCTAATGGTGCTGTCACTCTCACACGCGCTACCGTCTTATTGTTGTGCGGCTGGAGTAACACCCAGTTTTCGTACTGGGCCCGCCGCTCTGAGGCCCTATCCGTTCTCGCCCCATATGATCAGCGTTTGCGTGCGATAGCTCTCGCTCTCGAACACCGTCTGCGTGGTGGGGAGCCTCCGTGTTACTCCCCGTCATCGTTGCAAGCAAGTACAATTCACCACAGAGATTCGGAATCTGCAAGTGGGAATGAGCCAGCGATCGAAGAATTCATAACTGGAAAGGGACTCGATTCCATCATCGAGGAGGTCAAAAAACGCTCCGGCGTCAGCCAGTTTCTGCGAGGGAAGCACTCTAGTCTTGATCCGTTCGTCTTGCCTCCCTTCGACCCACTTCCCGTGTTTCCCACCCCGTCATCTGAACATGCCCCCGCCGCGGTCTCTATGGCTATGGATGGTCCAAATGAGGACCTCCCGTCCCAGGAAGTATCCCCATCCCAGCCAGCCGCACTCGAATTCATAGCATACATGGGTCCGTCCCATCCCTTGCTCGATACGGGTTCAAATACTCCATCTCCACCCTCAGATCCAAACAGCTTTCCGTTCCAATGTATAGTGCCCCCTCATATGTCAATCACGACTTGGGGGGTTCAGGCTCCGTTGTCCCTTCTGTACCTTCTCATCCCATATCTATAGCCTTCCAACCTTCCCGATTTCCAGAATTTTATGTTCCCCATACTCATCATCAGCCTCAACCCTCTTCCTTGCACTCACATCATCCCCAATTGCAACATTCCTCGTCCGGGTCATACATCCCTCTATCCCTATCCACTGGGATTCCCTCTCACATCCTCGAAGCAGATGCCTCACACCACGCTCTGCCTCCCTACTTGCTTCAACAAATCAAAATCCTCTCACTCTGGCTGCTGCCGAAGACTCGCTGCTCGTCGGGCCGCCACACACGCATATGGCGATCCCCTCGAGTGTGCCCACCACCACCACCACCACCCTTGGCTCAGCAGCCAAGAACAAAATTAGGGGATCGGAAGGGACCCGAGACAGTATTGTGGTTGGCACTATTGGAGGTGGCTCCAGGGTACTGTATCCAACGCGATCTAGCAACAAACGCCCCAAAATTCAACCCTGAGAGAGAATGACAGAAGAACTGCCCTCCCCCACTGGACGACGGACGATAAAGGTATTCTCCGCAGCAGCCTCTTTTTGTAGGATTTATGACAGTCGATGATCTTATAGCGCAACACGTATTCGTGCTGTGAGCTTGTATGCTTTCCCCCCCCCAAACCCCAGCCCCAAACGCACCCCGCTTCGATGGACTCTGTGGAGACACACTTCGCATATTATACCTGTACATATATAATCACAAAGTTGAAATTTATGCCTTGATCATGAGGCGTCCTGGATCTGAGGAGCACCAACGTTAGCTCTTGAGCGAGGTCACATTGTACACGGCTCAGCGAAAAACTCGTGGCGCTAGTGGGTTTTCACTGGGAAGACGAGCGGATATTGCCTCTTACGGATACTAATGTAATCGCGGGACGGGGGACCTCGTCCAAGAGCAAGATTCCAATTCACGTCTCCAACAAGAAAGCCCGTGTCTGGAGCCCAGAAGGTATGTATCTACCTGTTCAATCACCCACGAGTATCGCGTTAAAAAAACCACGACTGGGATCTTTTTTTATCTTCTTACACACATACAGATGCGTCGATACTGCGATCGAAATATCGAGTCACTAGGGCTCTGATAGGGACGCTCCCTTCTATATCCCAGCAGAATGAATGTCTTCCTGGGGCTCCCCCTCCTCCTTATGCCAGAGCAAGTGGTCCTGCTCGTTGAAAACGGTTCGTCTTTCAACAAAAGTTACTCATCCCACATGCATTATTTTATTGTATTGATACATTGAACTGTGGGCCGTAACCCTTCATCCCTCTCACAGGCGGGGGGAGGCCATGTGCGCTGCTCGTCAAAGTGCCCTTGCGGAGATGACGAAGAAGAAGGACGGGGGAGGTGCTCCAGGTTCGCTGCTTGTCCCGGATAATGAGGATGCGCCGCTTGGTCCTGCTGCGGGATCGTCCTCCTCTGCTAGTGCGGCCTCGATGATGCCTGCGCCGGATGATCGTGCGATTCCGGTCATCCTCGTCTCGTATTGCTACTGCTGCTGCTGCTCCGACCTCTACTACAGTGCCTGCTCCTGTAGTACTCGATTCTATTCCCTCAACGTCGGATGGGCTCTCATGGTACAACCCCGCGGAATACGATACGCTCTCAGTCGCGCGTGCAGACGGGATATGGACATACCCTTCTACATACGAAGAACGTGCGCGATGTGCCGTCTTCCGTGCGCTGTTAGAGGAAGGCTATTGTATGGGCGGGAGTATCAGGTTTCGGTGGGGACCGGCTCGTCTATCTTGGTTCGTGGTTGGTTCCCTTAGTCTACAAGGGGCCTGGGAAGTGCTGTACAGGGGGACTCGCCTACTGTCAAGTGGGACAAACCAAAACAAGACTGTTGCACTATGGGCGTTTCTGTCGTATATATATCATCTCTGTGTGGCAAGGGGTCCTTCCTTGTGGCGAGCCACCAGAGGCGCTGCTTTGGTGATGGCAAATGCCGGGCGCTTTAATTGGAGCGCCGGCCGCGGATCCTGAACATGAAGATGGACGTGGACAAGGTGATTACGGGGAAAACAGGGCTAACCAGCCACAAGAAAGAAGGCTGGGTGATTCCTGTGCGTCGTGGACACTGATACGCGTCGCCATGGGTTTGAGGCGCGATGGATGTGCACGAGATCGGAAACAAATGTACCTCTCATCCGGAGTGCATCCTTAACTTTCGACAAGGATTAGATGCCTGCGAGTAATCACCATGATGCGCTGGATATCACGCGTCCAGACGTGTCAGAAGTACGTGTTTATGACCTTGAAAGATATCATGTCACCTCCCTAACCCTCACTCCTCAGGGAAACGGCGCTGTACGGGATGGACTAGCCTCTATGACAATTGCATTGGATCAGAAAGAGAACGATCTCAGAGCTCTCGCTGACGAACTCGCATCTCAATTGGACGCCCTCGTCCAAGAAGTCGTGGATGGGAAAGCCGAAGTTCAAGAGGAGCGTGCAAGGGCGGAGGAACTCCTAGATGTGAGTTCATATCCACCACCTATTACGTCGTGTATGACTCTTAAAGCCATTTCGTTCATTCTAGGGCATTGCAGAACGCGAGACACAGATTAAAGACCTGCAGTTGCGCGTCAATGAGCTGGAATCAAATCAAGCCGAGCTACATGATGAGAAAGACGCCAAGATCGAGAGATTGAGTGCCCGGGTTTGGGAACTCGAACAAGAGTTGGAGTGCGCTACCGATCTACTCGAACGCGAGCTTGGGGAGGCGGGTGACCGTGCTCAACTGCATGAGGAATTGTCGGATGGTTTCCAGGACGTTAGTCCATTTTATGTTCCCACTGCCTACGCGCGCGTTCTAACCCGTCTCCAATTTGATAGGAACTCGCTCAAGCCATAGCCGAGCTCCACGCATTGCGAAATCGCTACAATGATGCCCAGGCTCAAGCGCGGGTGCATTCTGCCCCTGAGTCGGAGCGTGAAAGACTCGAGAGGGACCTCACTCGCCGTGAGGATGAACTGGATCGTGCGCGAAACGACGTGAAGGACCGAGAGCGCGTCCGCCAAGAGTGGGAGATCCTGTTGGACATGTTGGTAAACGTGCTTTCATAGGAACACAGTACAGCACAGCTGGATTAATCATGTCACCCCCTAGCACGATGAGAACCGAGATCTGTCCACTCAACTTGCGTCGCAGACCCAGGCTCGACTGAACCTCAGCGACGAATTTGATATACTTCACGGGGTATGTCAAGCTACCCACACAGAAGTGCACCTTTGATTTTATCAATTTCCTTTTAGAGTGTCAAGCAGGCTGAGATTGATCTTGCCACTGCACGAGCCCGTGTCACCGATTTGGAACAGAAACTAAACAAAGATGAACGCTCCATTCTGGCCACGGAGAACCAGTACCGTGATCAACTCACTGACCGAAACACGTTGCTTCCTGGATGAACTCCATAATTCCTATTGGCCGGCCACCTCGTCTTCTTTCTACTATTCGTTTGCGATTAGGTTCCTCCAACTAATTACTCTTCTCTGAACCGAGCGATCCTGTCTACTTGTTGCAGTCTCTACATAGCAAATTATTTTATCTATAATCGATGATATCGGATTCGGAACACACTTATTTCCCGCTCCTGGGAAGCAGCTTCTTCAAGCCTCAAGCATCCAACGCAACGCGTGGTCCCCAAACATGAACTACTGTACTATTAAATTTAGGATTTTACTTGACCACGCCCTGCTACTACGGTCCGAGGGTATGCGGCTTGTCCGTGTTGAGAATGAACCCCGGTTTTCTCTTCCCCAAATCGAGTACCATTTCAGCGAAATACGAGTAGGCCCAGGCGAACCACGGGTGAGTGTGCGAGGTCGTATCATGGATGTCGACGCTCTCGTGGATTCGCCCCAGGCCAGAGGTGCTGGACATGAGGGTGGACAGGTAGGTTTGGATTTTGGTATCCGGGTCGGTGCTGAACATCGCGGAGATGAGGGATATGGGCCAGGGTGATGTAGGTGACACGTGTGGGCCGCTAATGGTAGTAGAATCATTCCGCCCGTGCAACGAGGGTTTCAAGCGTTTTTTTACAAAAAATCTTAGGAAGAAAGGGCGATTGAAGGACCAACCCTATTCCGAAGAATTGTGGATCCTGGGAGTAGTACAGGTTTTTACGGGAGAGGGCTGGGCACGCGTCTTTTGGAAGAGCTCTGATCATCCTTGTCTGGACCATAGTTCCCCCAAGCCACATGATCTCAGTTAGGAGCTCAAGCTCGAAAAAGAGTCATGGGAAAACGAACCAACGAAGCACAAGTACGGGGGAGACAGCAAAGAAGGGACGTTGGCGTCATCCATCATATACCGACTGCCTAATCCATTCATCTCGTATGCAAATGTACCTTCTTCTGTCAGCGCATATTTGTATATTGCACTCTGGACCCTCGAGCTCCAAGTAGTGGCGTTGTGGATAAACTCGTTCACTAGGGCGGCCAGAGTTGCATCAGAAGGATGGAGAGATTCGAGGACAGTCACAAGGTTCGCAAGTTCGACGGACATCATGGCATTTGTGGGCGTAAGGAAGGCTTTGGTGGAGTATACGAGAACCAAACGCGTCAACTTGTTAGGGGCCTCGAAATAGAACCTTTTTAAATCCTCGCCGTACGTGCAGAGATCATCACTGGGGCGATGGTGTGTCTCAACCTGTACAGATCAACGAAGGACGGAGGAGTGTGCAACCGACGTCGTGAAGTTAAATCACACACGAATCATGCCCGTATAACCCTTTGGCTCCCCGATCCCCTGGTTATTTATTGGTCCAGGAACAGAACCTGTGTTATTTTTCAGGGGGGAATTCAAATAGATGTGATACAGAGAGTCAATGCCCTCACCGGGTTGCCCTGTCCAAGAATAATAGGTCACAATATTAAAGTCCGTATCGAAAGTCGCTTGAGACTGCTCATCGATTAAGCGGAATACCTGAGATGGCCCCCACCCCTACACATCGGCAGAGGTATGAAAGTATCCAGGTGATGACAATAGAGATGGTATTTGCGTCATCCACAAACGAAGTGTATCCGGTGGCTTGGTGATAGGATCTCGACGGCTTTCTACAGAAGAGAAAAGTAAAGTGTTCTCCATGCGTGGGAGCTCTTGCAACGTACAGGAATCCGCCTAAAGAATCAAGCTCGTATTGTACATATGTTGGGTCAGGATCTGTCCGACGAAAGGAGCAAACCACTAACTTTACACTCGAAGACCATCTGATTGTCGACTGGGGGATCACACCGACGAGATCCGCCCAGCCATTGTGAGTAGGTGCCAGATGACTCCCTGGGGGGGTGGTTGGAACGCGCCGCAATAAGGATATCGAGCAATGTAATGGGCCTCGTTATTGATCACGCCTCGTACAAGGGCTCAGGGCTCGGGGGCTTAGGGGCAGCGTGATAATGCGCGAATTGGTTGGCTGTATCACGAAACCATTGTGTGCTATTGGAGATCCGTCAAACCGTGATTGTGGTCCAGAATAGGCTCTATCCCCGGACGTGATGTCCTGAAAGTGGGAGCTTGCGGATAAGAAAGCTAAATAGATCCAGGAGCAACAAGACAAACTCGCTCCAGTAATAATGAATGCAACATTCTCGGTCTTTGTATATAATGAGTCCACTACAATAACGACAATCGACATGGCGTTACAGTACCTCGTTGAAATATCTTACAGTTGTGTCGAGAGTGTTTGGGAAAGTATTGTCGAAGAGTCGAACAAGTTCAGGACCTTGCAGGATTAGCCTAATAAGACCTCCAAAAAAACCGAAGCATGTGATTTTCTGCGAGAACCGAGTTTTCATTAGCACAGCAATGGAGAACTTTTCAACACAATTATGGGAAAACTAATTGGCCAGGAAGGGCACAAGTTTGGTTTCAGCAGGACTGCAGCAAGATGAACTCTTCCCCTAACACAAGGAAAATTGAATTTGGAACTCAACCACAGTCATACAAGCAAACAAGAGAGCAACACTGAGGGGGAATCCAAAGAGAAGCCAGAAAATACAGGCAAAGTAAAGAAGACCTAGGGCGGGTGATGGAGGGAAGCTCAAAAAAGGAAAGCTGGACGGTCCACCCTATGACCATGAGTTAATATGATATGGAGAAGTACATAAAATAGGGGACAGGAAAATGGGGACCGCAAGGGGTGTACCCCCTTTGAGGTAATAAAATTTCCCTGATTAGCAAGGTTAGATAGGAAAAAACCTCGACTGGATATCTAGAACCCAGATAGGATAAAACACGGGGTTCGACTGCAAGTCTATGCAGCCAAGGGCAAACCTTGACCTGGGGGTTTTTCAAGAAGAAATAGGGGAGCGAGTCGTGGACTTGCTCAACCCGAGGTGTCTCAGCTCTTTAGAAGGTGTCCATACTTGCATTCGACAAGGACTGATCAACCAGCATTGGATTATTGGAAGGTACGCACACCATTTCGTTTCGTCCGATATTCATCCACCCACCAGCTGCACTCTGCGGTACCATCCGTCGGCATGCCCTGTTTCCATCACATCAGGCAGTAGATACAAGGGCAGTGGTGCCCTCAGACCCCGGACATGCAAGTTGACCACAATATGACACGGTCTGCCGAGCATTCAGGTCAGGAGCACTGGGATTAGGCTCGTTCGGTGGCACTGGCACATAGGAACGCGGCACGGAAAACACCTTGTTGGGGTTGTCATCGGCATCCGCGACCCCCGGGGTATTCAGTGTAGAACTTGACTGGTCGAGGGATTTGAAATCGCCGACGACGACGATACCAACATCATCATCGTTCGAGGTGAGGACACACGTGGGGAACAGTCCCTATAAGTGACATAATGTTGTTAGTAACACCGCGAAAAGGGTGGCTTAAAGCCACCCACTGCGTAAGAGAAGACCGGGGGCTCAAATACATACTTCATCACCACACCCCAGCAGTACTGAGGTGTGGTGTAGTGCGCATCGGACTTGTGGTTGTATTCATCGTTCTGATTCCGCGATCGTACGTCGTATATCGTAATATTTCATAGTGGGGGGTGCCTCAGGGTGTAGAGAGAGTCCCTAGAATGAAAAAGCTTGAAACAATCAGTGAAAATATTGAAGCCGTACGAAAGGGGCAGCCCAAAGCCGCCCCTCACATACTGGAAAAGAAAAACTAAGCTGAGTACCATCACTCCAGCACTGCTGGGAGGTGGTACAGGGTCTATTGAGCTACCTATATTTGTCCTTGGGGCCTGCGGCTGTACGGGACCATAACGCCCAGATTAAACTTGAGTTGGGCGTTCATAGGCGATGGCGATAGTCCCTAGAAGATGCGTCTCCGGAAATCACATGATTCGGTTTTTTGGGGCGCCTTATTGGGGGATTCCTGGACGAGGACGAGACCCGCCATGCTCGTCCCTCAGCACTCTTTGATGGGCCGCTGCCGTCTTCTCCGCCTTCGCACAAGCGAGCTAAATCGCGGACCTTTGAACGAGCGGTCACTCTTGGGGCGCAAGGCTTGGTCCTTAAATTCCGAGGACAGCAGCTGCAACCAGCCACTATTACCTGCAATAGCAGACTACTCTGCCGCCTCTTCCGAAACGAAGTCTGCCTCGACGTCCAGCTCTGGCGGTCCTACTTCCTGCTCCTGCGGGTCGTTCAGTATCGGCCACAGGGCTATCCTCATCCCAGTCCCCAAACCGCTCACCTCTGCTCCACCTACACGTCGTGCATTCTCTGGTGTCATGAGTCGACCTTCCCCCATATCTGCTGGTCCGGATGACGATGACGATGACGAACGTTCAAGCGATTTCGAAGTCGATACGAACTCACCCGCACACACGGCTCAGGCTGCACGCCGAGAGAACATCGGCAGGCTGGGGAACTTCACGCGACCAAATTCACGCATAGATCCTAGTCCGTTATCATCCTCTGGACAAAACACATTCCCCGGTCTGCCAGGATTCGGCGACAGCGAAGCTAGATGGCAAGATATTACCTTGTCATAAAGTCCAGGAAGATGGTTTGATGTGCATCACTTCTGACACAGTTCGTATTTTTTTGCGCGATCTTGGCAGACAGTAGCTGATCCCTTATTCTTCGTTCACAGTTGCATGATTTGGTGGATGGCGTATATGATGCTCTGATCGAGAACTACATGATTATCGATTGTCGATTCGAATACGAGCATAACGGGGGTCATATCCCCGGTTCTGTCAATCTGAATACCAACGATGCGATCGAAGAGCATCTCTTGAGTTCAGATAAGCCTATGGCCAGTCGGAGTGGTGATGACATGAGGAAGACCATCCTTATCTTCCATGAGTTCAGGGTGACGCGTACTCCTACTTTGTCTGTCCCTTTCCCTCCTTCGATAGATGTCCTTATTGATAGTATGGAACTGGCGTGCATTTTGTTAATCAATAGCAGCATCGTCCAAGTCGATATGATCATATCCCAAGATCCATTACCCAGAGGTTTACGTCCTGGAAGGCGGATATTCTCAGTACTACAGTTGTCACCCTGTGCGTCATTTCTTCCTGTTTTGTTGCCGAACTTCCTTGACGGTTTAATCGTAGGAACACTGCATCCCCAAACTGGTACGTCCGAATGGATGATCCTGCCTATCAACGGGCAGGGGCAACAGACCTGAACGACTTCCGTCGGTGGAACAGGGCGCGCTCCTTTACGTATGGGGAGCAGCGCACCGGTTCCTCCGTAACGTCGCAAGAAGCACCAACTGAAGGCATACGACCCGTGAGCACGGACACAGGTGCGAAGGGGAAAGTCGGCCTATCTTTTGCGGCGGCGAAGGCGGCATTTGGAAGACGTGGGGGAGAACGTGCCTCGAATGGCGTTTCTGGTGGATCATCCACGTTGCAAGAAGACGGTGATTCGAGCTGCGCTAACGAAACGGACGTCAGTGACAGTCCTTGTCCTCCTTGGAATCGTACAAGCCTGACCATCATGGGTGTCACGAGGTGTCACGAAACCGAGGGGAACGCAACGTGCGATGACCACTGCCCTCAGCAACACCAGACGTTGACGATCTGCTCGCGATGTCTACCCTTCTTCACAATCTTATCGCTTCGCGAAGAGCCTAGCAATCACCGCTCTGAGATGCGGGGTCCCACCCTTCTCGGACGAGAGCAACAGGGGGCTGACATACCGCACTGCTTTCCTATGCCATGCATTCCTATTACCTTTTCTTACTCCTCACTTACCCTTTCCGGCCTCACTTCACGCTTCACGCCCGGTCTGCCCCTTGCCTTTCCAATTGACGATTGGCACATGCTCTCTAAGTCTGTAATGCGCATGCCCAAACTATTAAACGCCTCATCAGGACCACTCGCACCTGTTTTCTCGGCCACCCTTGGACATTCTTCTTACCTTGATTCGGATCGCTTAGTTTCTCTTGTTTTTGTAGATATTTGTCAAGTATTTGGATAGTTCCATTAGGAATAGCTATGATATCTAGATTCCTTTAGTGTGTGTGGCGTGCCATGGCAGTTCCTTAAGCTTCCAGATTTGAGAATTGTCCGAAAAGCAAGGATTGACAAGGGTGAATTGTATAAGTGTGTTATATCCCATATGCTGGACTTTATCCTTGTTTTTGGATGACACAACGGGAACGGATGCAGGGGTGCGGAGAAGTGAGTGGGACGTAACAAGAGGGCATGAAGCCAGTATTGCATGGCCGGAACCATCCGTCGGAGAAATGAATAGGAAAGAAATAGGGGCTGGCCCCTGTACGATCTGCTCAATCCCTGGCGGAGACAAGGGGATCAATACCGGAAGAAGTTCTCTTGAGCACGAGGAGGTTCAAATTAATGGTCCTCAGCGTTGATCGTCGCAAAATGCATCAAGTCATCCTAGGAAGACATATGTATTTCAATAGATGATTGTTATGGAGCCACAGTATGGTGAGAGAAGGAAGCGGTCGGCCTGTGGCTCGCAGTCAAAACAAGGAACTCGCTGGCGAATTTTCCTGCGCTTCAATTTAATTTAGCAGGAAGCACCAGAGCGCCCGGGCAGAACCAATTGATGAACACGGTTACACGGGCATGGCAATGATGCGAAGAGTGGGGATGTGGCCTAACTAAGTTCAATTCTTTGCTCGTATAGTCAAAGTTGCCATTGAGCTGTATTGGGTATATAATTAAATACTGTCTATAAAAGACCAGGCGACTGGGGGAAGAAAGACCAATAACATATTTCCCCCCTTGCCCCTCTCGTTCTAGGACCCCCATCACTCTTTTTTTCCCTCTCTCCTCCATTCGGCGTGTATGGATTGAAGGCCCGAGGGTCTTACCTATGAATCGTAAGTTGATTGAGCGGCGGCTCGGTCGTCTCGGCCAATTGGAGTAAGTTCCCTTCATCATCGCTCGGGCACACTAACAGTTACAATCCGGGCACCCGCTCCATTTTTGTATATTTCCCAACGTTGCATTCGCAATGTTCTCCACTGTCTCGGTGTTTTTGTCCACGATCGAATTTCTGGAGGATCTGACGCGGACGACATCATCACCTCATCCATGTGATGGTGATGATGTCGTCCGCGTTTAGATCCCCCAGCAACTCAATCGTGGACAAAAACACTGAGACGGTGGAAAATGTCGCGAATGCAACGTTGGGAAAAATGCCAAAACGGAGCTGGTGCCTGCATTGTAACTGTTAGCATGTCCGAGCGATGAGGAAGCGAACTTACTCCAATTGGCCCAGATGACCGAGCCGCCGCTCAATCAACTTACGACTCATCGGTAAGACCCTCGGCCTTCAATCCATATACGTTGCATAGAGAGAGAGGGAAAAAAGAGTGACGGGGGTCCTATAATGAGAGGTGCAAGGGAGGGAAATATGTTATTGGCCTTTCTCCCCCTCAGTCGCCTTGTCTTTGATAGCGAGTATTTGAATTACATTTTAATTATATACCAATACAGCTCAACTTTGACTATACGAGCAAAGAATTGAACTTCGGCCACATCCCCGCTCTTCGCATCACTGCCATTCCCATGTAACCGTATTCATAAAGTGGTTCTGCCCGGGCGCTCTGGTGCTTCTTGCTAAATTAAATTGAATCCCAGGAAAATTTGCCAGCGAGTGCCTTGTTTCGACTGGAGGCCACAGGTTGCTGCTTCCTTCTCTCACCATACTGTGGCTCCATAACAATCATTAATTAATATTTGAAATATATATGTCTTGAGGGCCACCCACCCCCTATTTCTTTCCTATTCATTTCTCCACGGATGGTTCCGGCCGTGCAATACTCCGGCTTCATGCCCTATTGTTACGTCCTGCTCACTTCGAGTTTCTTGTTACTACACTGGCTGTTCGCCTCGGACAGATTTCGGTAAGCTATCTAACCTCCCTATGCACTTCGCCACCGTTCCTAGATCCTGCTGGTAGATGAAAATAGGGCCCAATACGACTCTCGTCCGCTTGCTCGGCCACCATTTTTGCAATCATCAACTTGCCGATTACGGCCAGTCCCATGAGCCATTAGTACACGGGGGTCATTCCGCCTTCCGTGCTCTTGAACTAGAATATGATCCCTACCAATACTGAAACACACGTACCTTTGAGGATGACAGAGGGGAATCCTCACAACCAGAGTCATAGGCCGCAGAGACGTGACGGCTGCAGATCATTTTGTGAAACAGGATGTGAGCGAATGAAGGGTGGAAAGTGCAGGAGTTCTTACTTTAGAGAAATAATTGTTGGTCTTGACGAAGCGTTTGGCTAAGCTACATTGTTGACGGAGGTAACAAAGATGCTGTAATCGAGATTTTATGCCCAACTTGGAGATGGTAGGTATAGATGCGCACAAGGCCCTCGAAATGAGGACGGCAATTGCAATGCGATCGATAGCAACTCTAAACAGGCCTGTTTTCGGAGGGATCCGGACGCACGTGTCGCTCAGTATTGCAGCTCTCAGATATCCGCGTGGACTCCGTCACCAGTACTATACTCCCTAGAAACAATGAAGGCTCTCCGTCCCACCACCCATTTCCCAAAGCGTGTGGTTGTAGACACCTTGGGGGCTTCGGCAAAGCTACCTTTGGCCGCGAACGATATAAAGCACGATGAGATCGGCGAGTTCGAGGACGGAGGCGAGTACCATGGGTGAACAGGATCAAGACATAGAGCAAGTGACATCTCTTGCATCTTTCACTCCCACGGAATGCCGGCTGATTGTAGTGGGGCGCCCTCTCACCCACAGTCTTCAACAGATCCTGGAGATGTACCAAGGTTTACAAAGCATTTGAAGAGAGGATCTTCCACTTAGAGCCATCTCTCGCGCTTTAGCCCAAACGAACAAAACGTCGATGAACGGCCGAGGCCTCCAAGTGAAAGGGAAATTCCTTAGTGATCACGCCCGCTCCCGCGCCGACACTCTCAAAGCTGAATTTCGCGCGTCCATGTTAGTGTTCCAACCCGAGGTCTTGATATTTCATGTGGCGACCTGCCGTTCACCGATGGACGGCTTGCGCAGTGAACAGAGTCGCGATGAGATGAACCGCGCGAGAATATCTGAAGCCCCGCTGAACCTATCCAACCTCGCTCGCCTCTCCGGGGAACGAAATGTGAGCGTGTCCCGAGTTCTTCGAGTGACGAGATATGATGAGATTTGGAGTGCAGCAGAAACATATCCAACGTATACTAGACATGTATGATTCCACCTATGCCGGGGTCTCTGAGAATAGACTTTTTCTTGTGCAGGAAGTCGACAATGACGGTACGTTCCCGTGGACGATTCCAGTCATGGCAATGATTACGCTTTTGTGCAGTGAAGAGAATGTCCATGGTACGTGGGAGAGCATGGAAACGATCGGTAACGCAAGCACGGGAGACAATCGCGGGACAAACTGCGGGACTCAAGGTATGTATTCTCTATGGTGTCCAACGCAGACAACCACCCCCTAGATTACATTTCAGGAAGCGACAGACACTAGCGAATACATCAAGAGCTTCATGCAACTGCTCAAGATCTAAGTGCCGGAAAGCGGGCTGGATTATTCGTTGGAAAGTAGACTGGCTTCCGGCAACGTAAACGATGGGAATCCGATGAACTGCTCCCACGAAGGAATACACCGTATCGCTATGTAGTGTGTCGAGAATCCACGTTCGATAGTGTAAGATTCATATACAATGGCGTCAAGGAGGGCAAAAGGAGAAAAGACAAAGCTATTATATCAGAGCGGAAAGCAAGAGCCGCGCTCATACCGTATGTAAAGAACAATTCTATATCGAGCTCGGGTGAGCATGCACCTGATGATCACAAGAGGATGTCCAAACATCCAACAACTTGAAAAAGTAACGCGCACAGACCTAAGCGCGCGCTACGGATATTCCCGCGCCTCCCATATAAAACAGCCTGAGCGTCTAATCGTACAGACAGCATCCCCCTTGGTCCATTCTCACACCTTGGTGCTAGTCACCATTGTTGTTTGAATTCCTTGGAATGCCTAATCCCTTGACCTGCGGGTGTTGGTGGTGCAGCCCCACCAGTCCATTCCTTTAATTCTAAGGCTTCCATGCTGGTACTGCCCGGTATAATGCGTTGCTCCCTGTGAGGTGTGGAGGGTTTTTCTCGGGACATCCATTTTACACCTTGATTTATAAACCTCTCTTTCATGGGACCGTATGTACATGATGTATACTCTGCGGAGACATTTGTGGTGAGTTGTCCATCATTGCAGGTGTCGTCCTCCCCAGATTGGTTCTGCCATCTTTGGGATCGGGCCCGGCGTTTGGTCTCTGTGACGTGCCTAGCCGAATGCTGACGTGCTGATCAGAGTTATACCTTATGCTATCAAGTGCAGACAGAGCTTCTCAGTGTATGTTTTTCTTCTCTTTTTTTCGTGTAGGGCTTTTTTTTTTTTTTCTCCCTCGGGAGGCTGCTGGAGCCGGCACTGGTTGTCGGCTCGGGACCCTCTCAAAGTTCGCACCTTGACCCTAACCCTAAGATGATGACCTATTTTCCTACTTGATAATAGCTTCGTAGACCCAATTAGTCTCACAGTGCTAGCCATCCTTCGGATGGCTTGTCTGAAGCCAGCGCATGAGAGATTCACGCTCATGTTGTTGGAATTGGGGATGGGCGAGCTCTAACGTTCATCGCTTAGTCAGCGTATCCATCTAGATAGTTCGCGGGATGTACCGAAGTCCCCTCAAGCATTTGCTTGAGCTCTGATCAAACGCTCTATCTTTCTCGTTGTTGTACAAATCTAAGTGACTCCGCACCGATTATCCATCACATGTTCCACTTGGCTGTACTCAGCCAGGCGTCTATGATGGTGGGTGGGAGTTGCCGAGAGAAGACGTTTGGCAACGCCTGGGAAAGCTGAATGTCAGCTTCTATGGAATCTACTTAGGCAACTACGGAGCGTGGAAGAAGCTGAGGCAATAAGACTATGCAACCTATAACAGCCAGAGGCCGTAATAGACGAATTGCAGAGGACCTCTTCACATGAGGCTATCGCCCACCTGCGGACTAGGGATGTCCAAGTCCAGCTACGGATGCCATGGAAGTGGATATGCCCTCACTTAGACCTGAGTTGCTGTCATCTCCTTCGGTATCATCTCCCATGCTGCTGCGTCTGCCACGGCCGATCTCTCTGCTTTGTTTTTCCAGCCAAGCTCGCCTGACGTCGATGTTTCCCCCCTTGTATCATGTCCATCCTCCCATGGTGTTGGTAGCAAGAAGCGACTAAGTCCCGATCCGGACGAGGACGAGACCCACCATGCTCGTCCCTCAGCACTCTTTGAGGGGCCGCTGCCGTCTTCTCCGCCTTCGCACAAGCGAGCCAAATTGCGGACCTTTGAACGAGCGGTCACTCTTGGGGCGCAAGGCTTGGTCCTTAAATCCCGAGGACAGCAGTTGCAACCGCCACTATTACCGCAACAGCAGACTACCCTACCGCCTCTTCCGAAACGAAGTCTGCCTCGACGTCCAGCTCTGGCGGTCCTACTCCTGTGGGTCAGTATCGGCCACAGGGGCTATTCCCATCCCAGTCCTCAAACCGCTCATCTCTACTCCACCTACACGCCGTGCATTCTCTGGTGTCATGAGTCATCCTTCTCCCATGTCTGCTGGTCTGGATGACGATGACGATGACGAATGTTCAAGCGATTTCGAAGTCGATACGAACTCACCAGCACACAGGGCTCAGGCTGCACGCCGAGAGAACGTCGACAGGATGCGGAACCCCACGCGACCACATTCACGCATAGATCCTAGTCCATTATCATCCTCTGGACAAAATACATTCTCTTCCAGGATTCGGTGACAGCGAGGCTGATGGTAAGATATTGCCTTGTCATGAAGTCCGGGAAGATGGTTTGATGCGCATCACTTCTGACACCGTTCGTATTTTTTTGCGCCATGTTTCGCACGTCATATAATCTTGTCAGACAGTGGTTAATCCCTTATTCTTCGTTCACAGTTGCACGATTTGGTGGATGGCTGTGTGTGATTATCGACTGTCGATTCGAATACGAGCATAACGGGGGTCATATCCCCGGTTCTGTCAATCTGAATACCGACGATGCGATGGAAGAGTATCTCTTGAGTTCAGATAAGCCTATGGCCAGTCGGAGTGGTGATGGCATGAGGAAGACCATCCTTGTCTTCCATGAGTTCAGGGTGAAGCGTACTCCTACTTTGTCTGTCCCTTTCCCTCGTTCGATAGATGTCCTTACTGATAGTATGGAACTGGCGCATTTTGTTACTTAATAGCGCCAAGCATCTTCTTTCCAAGGATCGATCTATGAATGGTCATATTTATCCCAAGATCCCTTACCCAGAGGTTTGCGTCCTGGAAGGCGGATATTCTCAGTACTGCAGTTGTCACCCTGTGCGTCATTTCTTCCTGTTTTGTTGCCGAACTTCCCTTGACGGTTTAATCGTAGGAACACTGCATCCCCAACGGGTACGTTCGAATGGATGATCCTGCCTATCAACGGGCACAGGCAACGGACTTGAACGACTTCCGTCGGTGGAACAGGGCACGCTCCTTTACGTATGGGGAGCAGCGCACCGGTTCCTCCGTAACGTCGCAAGAAGCACCAACTGAAGGCACACGACCCGTGAGCACGGACACAGGTGCGAAAGGGAAAGTCGGCCTATCTTTTGCGGCGGCGAAGGCGGCATTTGGAAGACGTGGGGGAGAACGTGCCTCGAATGGCGTTTCTGATGGATTATCCGCGTTGCAAGAAGACGGTGATTCGAGCTGCGCTAGCGAAACGGACGTCGGTGATAGTCCTTGTCCTCCTTCGAATCGTACAAGCCTGACGATCATGGGTGTCACGAAAGCGAGGGGAAGGCAACGTGCGATGACTACTGCCCTCAGCAACACCAGACGTTGACGATCTGCTCGCGACGTCTACCCTTCTTCACAATCTTCTCGCTTCGCGAAGAGCCTAGCAATCACCACTCTGAGATGCGGGGTCCCACCCTTCTGGACAAGAGCAACAGGGGGCTGACATACCGCACTGCTTTCCTATGCCATGCACCCTATTACCTTTTCTCTTACTCCTCACTTACCCTTTCCGGCCTCACTTTACGCTTCACGCCCAGTCTGCCCCTTGCCTTTCTAACTGACGATTGGCACATGTTCTCTAAAGTGTGTAATGCGCATGCCCAAACTATTAAATGCCTCATCAGGACCACTCGCACCTATTTTCTCGGCCACCCTTGGACATTCTTCTTACCTTGATTCGAACCGCCAGTTTTTCTTGTTCTTGTAGATATTTGTCAAGTATTTGGATAGTTCAGAACAATACACCCTTGCCACACACCCAGAAATCCCTGGAGATGATGAGGAATGTTCTCAAAGCTCACGGACTCCGGAGTTCTCGAAGTTCCACAGGAAGATGACTTGTTATCGAGTCCATTAAACTCATCAAATTCCATCATAGGGTTAGGGTCAAGGCGTGAACTTTGAGAGGATACCGAGCCGACAACCAGTGCCGGCTCTAGCAACCTCCCAAGAAAAAACGAAAAACAAAAGGAAGAAAAGGAAACAGATATACATCCAGAACGCTCTGTCTGCACTTTATAGCAGATGGTGCGACCCGAGAGTTTGAACATGTTTGATAAATGAGTGAATGGAATCAGAAGAAGCTATCACCACCATCCTTTCTGAATATTGCCAAACTTGATGGCTGCCATCACTAACGCTGCCCCTACTGCCTCCAGCTCCTGATCATGCTTCACCTTGCGCACCAACATCACCCCAATTCCTGCAAGAACTGCAAGTCCAACGATCATATGACGAATGATCCCATGCAAGGCCACGGGATTGACGTCCTCAATCGCGATCACAGGTTCAGCGATGGTGAGCTCCGACGTGGGGGCATCCTCATTGGTGACGGATTCGATTACATAATCGTCTTGGCGGAGGATCTGGGGAGGCCACAGAACTGTTTCCAGGGAGAAGCATTCGAGGGGAGATAAATCGAGTGAAGAGAGAGAGGGTGAGGGTGCGAGGGCGAGGGCGAGGGAGGGAGAGGGCGAGCGGGAGAAAGGTGTGAGCTCACGCGAAACAAAGGAGGCACCAGGGGAGAAAGGTGTGAGCTCGCGTGAAACAAAGGAGGGACCAAGGTCGGCAGGCTAAAGTAAGGTCGACCCAATTAATCGATATAAAAGGAGTGATTAATGTGAATGTACCAAACACACCTCAAAGGGGGGCATCCTGTCCATCCAAGTGATGGTGATGAGGTCGTCCGTGTTTAGATCCCCCAGCAATTCAATGGTCGACAAAAACACTGTGACAGTGGAAAATGTTGCGAATGCAACATTGGGAAAAATACCAAAACAGAGCGGGTGCCTGCATTGTAACCGTTAGCATGTCCGAGAGATGACAAAGCGAACTTACTCCAATTGGTCAAGATGACCGAGCCGCTGCTCAATCAACTTGCGAGTCATGGGTAAGACCCTCGGGCCTTCAATCCAGATACGCTGCATGGAGAGAGGGGAAAAACAGTGACTGGGGTCCTAGAATGAGAGGCGCAAGGGGGGAAATATGTTATTGGCCTTTCTCCCCCTCAATCGCCTTGTCTTTTATAGAGAGTATATTATATATCAGTACAGCTGAATGGCAACTTTGACTATACGAGCAAAGAATTGAACTTAGGCCACATCCCCGCTCTTCGCATCACTGCCATGCCCATGTAACCGTGTTCATAAAGTGCTTCTGCCCGTGCGCTCTGGCGCTTCCTGCTAAATTAAATTGAATCCCAGGAAATTTCGCCAGCGAGTGCCTTGTTTCGACTGCCGGCCACAGGCCACTGCTTCCTTCTCTCACCATACTGTGGCTCCATAACATTTATTAATTAATATTTGAAACATTCAACATGTCTTCCTAGGATGACTTGATGCATTTTGCAAGATCAACGCTGAGGACCATTGATTTGAACCTCCTCGTGCTCAAGAGAACTTCTGCCGGTATCGATCTGCTTGTCTCCGTCAGGGGTTGAGTAGATCGTACAGGGGCCACCCAACCCCTATTTAATTTCTTTCCTATTCATTTCTCCACGGATGGTTCCGGCCATGCGATGCTCTGGCTTCATGTCCTATTGTTACGTCCCGCTCACTTCGGGTTTCTTGTTACTACACTGGCTGTTTGCCTCCGACAGATTTCAGTAAGCTATTCAACTTCCCTATGCTCTTCGCCACCGCTCCTGCTGGTGGCGTATTTTTTTTTTGTCTTTCGTACTTGTTTTTTCATGTTTTCGTGTCTCGATCGTTCGTTCAGTCGGTGGTACTTGTGCTAACTATGTATACTTCTTCCATGAAGGTGATCCACTTTGATATCATTCGCATTTCGTGGCACGGTGTATCCGAAACCGACGTCGAGCTTGCGGCCAATCGACATCGTTCGCGCTCGGACGGCTGGGCACGGCAACAAAGAAGGCGCATATTTTGTGAGGGTGGGATGAGGAGAATGACAGTGTTGATTTTTACTCGATCGAGTGGGCTGGATTCGGCTGAGCAGGCTGGCTGACCCCACCGCTTGAAGATTTACTGTACTGTTCCCGAGGTAATAATATATCAATAATGTAATGTGGAGACACCACCCCACACTAGTGACTGCAATACAGGGAACCAGACCCCATCCAAATGGTACCAGATGGTCCTGGAGGCATGACGGCAGCAGCGCGATACACGAATTATATAATATGCCATCAATGAGCTCCATCTGAGGAATTCACTGGCGAAGGTGCACAGTGCCGGGTGCGAGGTGACGATATGCCCAGGTCAACATCTGACTTGAGCAGCCATTCGGGTTTCTGGTCACCATGCTTCCGCATATCTGCCAAGGTCAGCCAGGAGGTCAGCTACTATTTATTTATGTTTGTTGGTGCCAGCGCCAGGATCGCGTTGCCCCGGCGATATAGCCCTCTCATCTCATCAGCCGTTAGAAAGCAGTGTTCGATTTACATTGACAACAAGGACAAGCTAGTATTACAGCTTACAATGCGTGAGGTTCAAGTGCCCCTTCGAGACCCTCCTTTAACCCCAAAGAGGGATTCCCTGGGGGTACCTACCACCCAGGATATCATGGGATATGATGGCAGCATTAATCTCCGCTAAGTCCTCATCGCTCAGTTTCACCTCGGCCGCACTAAAGTTCTCAAGCGTGCGTACCGGGGCACTGGAGCCGGGGAGGGGAATGACGTGGGGGCCGAGCGAGGCGACCCACGCAATGCAGAGCTTGGCGTTAGTGATCCCCAGACGCGTGGATACTTTGGCGAGCGCGTCGACGAATTTCTTGTTCGTTTCGTACGCCTGGGGGCAAAAGAGAGAGAATAATAGATGAGCCAATGTGAATGTGAAGCGAAACATCAGGGCCAAGGGGAGGGGGCCGGAGAATGGGAATTGTCACCTCTTCTTGGAAGCGGGGCAGGTGCGAGCGGAAGTCGCCAGTGTTAGCGATATTTTTTTTCGTCAATGTGCCGGTGAGGAAGCCACGGCCAATTGGAGAATAAGCGACCACCGAAACGCCAAGTTCTTTTGCGGTGGTAATGACTGCCCAAAATGGAGAGAATGAGTGCAATGAGCCCCAGCGTTGCGGACGTCGAACCAACCTTTACGAGTCTCTTCTTCGTACGACCAGGGGGAAACCTCGATTTCGACGCAGGCGATCGGGTGTACCTTGGGGCCAACGTGTTAGCAAGGACAGAAACGGCAAACCCAGGAGGCGAGCACACTTACTTTAGCAGCGCGTCTGAGGGTATCGGCAGATACTTCGCTGACACCAATGTAATCGAAGAGGCCCTCCTTGACGAAACCAGCGAGGGTGGCGATAGCATCCTCCACGGGCACCTTTGGGTCTACCCGCGCGCATTCGAATAGATCGAGTTTCTTGGGTGCGAGGGCCGCGACGCAGGCATCCACGCTGACGGCGAACAACGAAGATAAACATCATTTGCGACAAGATCAAATTCACTCCAGGAACGAGATACGTGCCTCCGCTTCAGATTTTCTGGACTCGTATCGGGAATCAGAGAGTCTGGGGCAGTGCCTCCCTGCGTCGAGGGTCAGTGAGTAGGATATCCACGGAGGGAAAGATGGTTTGGTGTGCACTTTGACGGACACCAAGGCACGATCAGCGTATTCAGGGTACTTGGTGAAGAACCGACTGAGAAGCGTGAGGTTCGCGATCCTATTGGGAGCGTTGGCATAGAACTCGGCTAGTAAGAATTTCGCTGTGAGTTCGTTGATGTGTCCAGGTCGGGCGCCGTACCGCTGTTAAGTAGGACCTTCTGGCCCGGTGAGGCGAGGTCGAGACCCGCCTTGATAGATGCAAAGGCCTGTTCGTCAGGAACATGTACGTCCTTCCAGCTGAAAGCAAGGCGGGCTTGTCAGGCTCGTTGAAGGCAGCGATACTTAAGGACGTTGGCGCACGTCATGTGCATGAGACCATGGGCGATTTTGAGGACCCTGACGTCTGTGGGACCAAGGGTGACCGAAGGGATAGTCATGTTGTTGTATGAGGTCGCAACGTATGAAAGTGGGGGCTTGACAAGATCCCCAAGTCCGGTCAGTGACTGTATACTAGGATCTGAATTTGCATCCTTCTCTATCATTCAAGTGATTAAAGGTCGCACTCGGACGATAATTTGTTTTATATCTAAAGTCTAGCATATGTAACGGCGCAGAGGAGAGGATGAGGGTAAAACTGAAGGGCTCTGAAGCACTCCGGGGTCCCCGAAACAAGAACAGAACAGAAGGAAAATAGGTCTTCATCTTAGGGTTAGGGTTAAGGCGTGAACTTTGAGAGGGTCCCGAGCCGACAACCAGTGCCGGCTCCAGCAGCCTCCCAAAAGAAAAAAAGCCCTACACGGAAAAAAGAGGAGAAAAAGAAAGAAACATATTACCCCAAAACATACACCGAGACGCTCTGTCTGCACTTTATAGCATAAGGCACAACTCTGATCAGCACGTCAGCATTCGGCTAGGCACGTCACAGAGACCAAACGCCGGGCCCGATCCCAAAGATGGCAGAACCAATCTGGGGAGGACGACACCTGCAATGATGGACAACTCACCACAAATGTCTCCGCAGAGTATACATCATGTACATACAGTCCCATGAAAGAGAGGTTTATAAATCAAGGTGTAAAATGGGTGTCCTGAGAAAAACCCTCCACACCTCACAGGGAGCAACGCATTATACCAGGCAGTACCAGCATGGAAGCCTTAAAGGAATGAACTGGTGGGGTCTGCACCACCAACACCCACAGGTCAAGGGATTGGGAATAATTCAAACAACAGGGGTGACTAGCACCAAGGTGTAAGAATGGACCAAGGGGGATGCTGTCTGTACGATTAGACGCTCAGGCTGTTTTATATGGGAGGCGCGGGAATATCCGTAGCGCGCGCTTAGGTCTGTGCGCGTTACTTTTTCAAGTTGTTGGATGTTTGGACATCCTCTTGATCATCACTAGCTCCATAGGTGCCTGCCCGGGCTCGATATAACACCAGTGTATGGACCTCCTGAGAGACGTTCGAGCAGACCAGTGAATCTTTTGACTAGAGCCACTAATTATAAGCGGAACGGAATCATCAAGGTTTATAATGTGTATGTTCTTCCTAGTCACACAAGCATTGTTCTTTACATACGGTATGAGCGCGGCTATTGATTTCCACTCTGCTATAATGGCTTTGTCTTTTCTCCTTTTGCCCTCCTTGACGGAATCTTGCACTATCGAACGTGGATTCTCGACACACTACATAGGGATATAGTGTATTCCTTCGAGGGAACAGTTCATCGGTTTCCCGCCGTTTGCGTTGTCGGAAGTCGGTCTCCTTTCCAACGAATAATCCAGCCCGCTTTCCGGCACTTAGATCTTGAGCAGTTGCATGAAGCTCTTGATGTATTCGCTAGTGTCTGTCGCTTCCTGAAATGGAATCAAGGGGGTGGTTGTCTGCGTTGGACACCATAGAGAATACATACTTTGAGTCCCGCAGTTTGTCCCGCGATTGTCTCCCGTGCTTGCCTTACCGATCGTTTCCATGCTCTCCCACGTACCATGGACATTCTCTTCACTGCACAAAAGCGTAATCATTGCCATGACTGGAATCGTCCACGGGAACGTACCGTCATTGTCGACTTCCTGCACAAGAAAAAGCCTGCTCTCAGAGACCCCGGCATAGGTGGAATCATACATGTCTAGTATACGTTGGAGGTGTTTCTGCTGCACTCCAAATCTCATCATATCTCGTCACTCGAAGAACCCGGGACAGGCTCACATTTCGTTCCCCGAAGAGGCGAGCGAGGTTGGATAGGTTCAGCGGGGCTTCAGATATTCTCGCACGGTTCATCTCATCGCGACTCTGTTCACTGCGCAAGCCGTCCATCGGTGAACGGCACGTCGCCACGTCAAATATCAAGACCTCGGGTTGGAACACTAACATGGACGCGCGAAATTCAGCTTTGAGAGTGTCGGCGCGGGAGCGGGCGTGATCACTAAGGAATTTCCCTTTCACTTGGAGGCCTCGGCCGTTCATCGACGTTTTGTTCGTTTGGGCTAAAGCGCGAGAGATGGCTCTAAGTGGAAGATCCTCTCTTCAAAGGCTTTGTAAACCTTTGTACATCTCCAGAATCTGTTGAAGACTATGGGTGAGAGGGCACCCCACTGCAATCAGCCGGCATTCCGTGGGAGTGAAAGATGCAAGAGACTTCGCGTGCTCTGTGTCTTGATCCTCTTCACTCATGTACTCGTCTCCGTCCTCAAACTCGCCGATCTCATTGTGCTTTCTATCGTTCGCGGCCAAAGGTAGCTTTGCCGAAGCCTCCAACGTGTCTACAGCCACACGCTTTGGGAAATGGGGAGTGGGACGGAGAGCCTTCATTGTTTCTAGGGTGCACAGTGACGGTGTCCACGCGGATATCTGAGAAGAGATATAACCTTGGGATACCAATCGTACCTGGGCTGAGCGACACGTGCGTCCGGATTCCTCCGAAAACAGGCGTGTTTAGAGTTGCTATCGATCCCATCATTCCCATTGCCGTGCTCCGTGCTCATTTAGTTCCTGTTCAAGGGCCTTGCGCGCACCTATCAAAACGTTATGTTACATATGTACAAGAAAAGTACTTCTATTTCACGGAGACGGCTAGTGCATGTCCTAGTATATGTCCTAGTGTGCTATTCGACCCATCGTACGGCCGGAAGTGAGAAGAAGCGAAAGGGCCGGAGAGGGTTCGCTCAAGGGTTCTCAATGCCGAGCAGCGCTGTTAATAGGCGCGGCTCGATTCTGCACTTGAAGTGTTCCGGGAACCTGCACAGAAGGAACAGTGAATTAAAATGAACGTTTTTGGATGCAGAATTATGTGCCCTTACCGTCGTACTGGGTGAATAGGGAGGGACCGTGGAAGGGGTGATTCCGTTCCCGTTCTCATCGAGCCCTTTAAAAATTGTGCTCGTTGCAGGGAAGATCACAACGTTTGACAACAGTACCATGTCGCCGACATCTAGACCAGGACATACCCTGCAGTAAAAAATTGCAAAAATTGCACTATTTATCAGGGGGTTTCATCACTCGTAGCAGGAAGATACTGACCGCCGGCCGACACCAAATGCGAATTTGCAAGGATCCAAAGGTAACTGACCGTCCGTATTCGGTTCGGTGAATCGCTCCGGCCTGAAGGTTTCCGGGTCTGGATACATCTCTTCGTCTCGAGAGATACACCTGGTTATGCAATATGGTAAGAATAAGATGAGAGCCGAGGTAGAAATCCCCAATCTTACCAGGTGTGCTAGGGATGATGACGGTGCCTGGAAAAAGAACATCAATGTGGTGATCTTACCCAAGCATAACAATGGCTGGACCTTTGCGAATAAAATATCCCAGAGGGTTCCACGAAAGAGTTCAGTACCATTCATCCAAGTATTTGGGAAGGGAAATTCGCAGATACCTTTATATTCATCATCCTCCATCAGGCGATGGGGGATCGCTCCTGGCGCAAGAAGCACCAACGAAGCACTTCCTTGATTAAAATTTCCACGTATGGTACGGAATCCCGACTAAAGGACCGATAGATCAGTTCTAGCGTTCTAGAACCTCATGAGACACCAATATTGGGAACGTACTCTGCATGCCGGGCATCCTGCGACGCGCTCAATTTCATCCTGTGCCTTGTGCACCTCAGGATATAATACCATAGCAAGCAGGAAAGTTTGCAATGCCGTCCAGATGGTATCCGATCCGCCTCCATCTGCAGTTCCACCAGGTCACGAAATGGTGAAATCAAAAACCACATTCGCGTCATATGACATTAAGGCTCACATCGACGCTGATAACCACGCCATCCTTCGTTCATCCGTAGCATTGTCTTCCAGCAAGCTGGGAGCAAAGGATAGCTCCGCGATCCCAGCATCCTAAACACAGTTCGTCGGCACCATGGGTCATCAGAGGCATAGATGGGACACGAACCTTTTGGCCTTTGACGACGTAGAATGGCTTGGGGTTCACCCCATTTGGGCGGCTTTTTGATTTGCTTGTCTAGCAGGGGGATCCAGCTTGGGATGTACTTCACTGAATAGCAAATCAGCCGGGGTTGGGGTGAGACAAAGAGGAGATCACAGGACGCAGCGGCTTGCGAAGATGTCGACCCAAAATAGCCAGGCGATAGTGTTTCAATGTGTCCAAGGAATTCGCCCGAAGCAAGAGTACACTATGCAAATGCAAGCTTAGCCTTCTACCACTTGGAACAAGTTTAATCCGTGGATACCTCATCATCGGTAGCGAAAATATCCTGAGCATCATATGTAATGCCAAGAATAACCCTCGTGATGTTTCTGTTGGGAGCGAAGGCTCGAGATAGGCAAAACGAATGAGAATCTTACAAGCATAGCTCATCACTCCAGTTGTTTGGATCCCGTTGTAATCTCAGTGCACAATGCTTCGCTTCGTGTTCGGCAATGGACCAATACTGAGGAAGAGCAGCCTTATTCAAATGCTGGCGAAATAATTCCTGCTGTAACTTCCACTTTGGGACGAAGAGCTCGGTGTGAGACCCCGGTTCCCAGCCAAGGCACGCTGAAGAGACATCGTTGTGGGTTTGCGCACAGCTCAACGATGGAGGACCCAGGTCTGTCGGAATATTTCGACCCACGATTAGGTCTTGCATGGAGCGATATGAGCTTAGAACCAGAACGGACAATACAGGATTGTAGAAGAATGAAGTCGCCTGTTGAAGCCCCAGCGCCTCGAATAAGATGAGGAAGGCGCGGGGACGAACCATAAGTAGTCTTAGACATCCCCTGGATATACGGCCCGTCATTACGAGTGCTTGAGGGGATACAGCTGATTGGAGGTGCCGAAGTGCGTGACTGTCCTACTGAGGCGACAGTAATACAAAAAACTAAAGGAGATTACGAAAGGGCTATCTCTTCCTAAACCCTACGCAAGCGTGACATATAAAGTCCAAGGGAACGGGTATTACTCAGGCGGGACAAGGCGACTCACCAGGTTTACGCCGCTCATAGAACTAGTCTGTCCTGCTCGCCCCAAGGTTGACGATCTTGGGACATCCACCTCCGCCCTTCTCTGGCCTGGTGCATTCCGCGCAATAGTATGCATCGGAAATTCCTAACGTGAGAAGATGTGTCAAGATACAGTATAGTAAACGGAGCGAGTCCTCCACGATAAAGAGGAGCAAGCGCCAGAGGGCGATGAAACTCACCAGGGGAGCCACAGGTGATACATCTCCCACCATACGTGCCGAAATTGGACTCGTCACATATACGCACGAGCGTTTCTGGGTGCACACAGGAATCGCATACAGGGCTGCAGCAACCAAGAGGATACGATAGGGACCCTCTTTGATGAGAACGAGACTGTTCAGGCAATGCGAGTTTTGAGAATAGAGCCAGAGCTCATTTTCTGATCGTCTGCAAGTGTTGCAAAGTCTATTGGTTCGGCTCGTTAGAAATATGGAGAGTCGCGTGCTGTAACACTGGCAAGACAAGGAAGAGCGCCATTTTCGAGTCTTGGAAGAGTCCTGGAAGAACTATGGGCAAATACATGCATCTACATCAAGATCATTGCCGCGAAGCGGGCCTTCCCAAGTCAGGAATGTGGGGAATGGGTAATGGGATTTGCCGTGATCCACGGTTCGTTGCAAAGTCGCGGCGAACTGCCTCCAACAGCATGGCATCCTCGCAAGGTCTAAATTCTTTGGCGACAATAATCAAAAGGCAATAACCACTATCGAAATGCGGTCCCACGTTCTTATGTCTGCCATTCTCGACAGGCTCGAAGCTGCAACGTCGCGTCTTGAAGATATTGCTGTACTACAAGCATCGGTTGCGGACGTGAGATCTTTGGAGACTGCAGCTGCAAATGTCTCCCCGGTTGCAGGTGTTTCAGAGCCGCCGCGAACTGCCCCGCCCCTCCAGCTGTTATCGAAGAGCCACCTATTGTGGTTGCTTTTGACGAGGGTGTGGGCGGGCAATTGGAGATATTTCTTCAGCTTAGTGAGCAGCTGAGTCCCGTTCTCAAAGAGCAGGTGAGGGCACTGCTGAGGTGCATTCCTTCGTCACCCATGCATAATTTGACTTCACCCGCCAGGCCGATCATGTCGCGACATTATTCCAGTTGACAGCGAACCCTCATCCTCCAGGCAGCTGTGTGCACGAAACCGGCAGATGCATTCCTTCAGAAATTGTTGGCACCCTTCCACAATGAGATCAAGGCTATAACTGAGATCAAGGATTCCAATCGTTCCAATCGGGATCTTTTTAATCACTTGTCTACCGTTGCTGATGGGATTCCAGCGGTGGGGTGGGTCACTGTGGTGAGTAATGAATAGCACGGGACCCTTGTTTCTTGACTGATTCCCCATCCCCGTGTTCAGGCCCCCAGCCGGCCCCGTATATCAACGAGATGAAGAATGCAGCACAATTCTACGCGAATCGCGTGGTGAAAGAATTTAAAGAGAAGTGAATACAGTGTTATGACTGGATTTGTTAAGCACTGACACTATATCATTTCTACAGAGACAAGAAGCACGTGGAATGGACCAGAAGTTTCGATAGTCTCCTTGAAGCGCTACGAAAATATGTCTTTGACAAACATACGACGGGACTGATTTGGAACGCAAAGGTAGCATCCCCTCGTCTCACGACATTGTGTTGCTTGTTCCCCTAACTATCCTCTCAGGGACAGAGTCCCGAGACCTATTCTCCGTCGTGATGAGCTCATCCATCGTGGGTGCGCCGCCTCCTCCCCCGCCTCCTCCCCCACCGCCGCCGCCGCCTCCACTTGCGGTGGAACCAGTTTCTCCGCTCCCCGCTGCCGTTGGCACTGCGGCCGTACTGGCAGAATTGAATAAGGGCAGCGACGTGACGAAAGGCTTGCGAAAGGTGCCGAAGGAGGAAATGACGCACAAGAATCCTTCGTTGAGGGCATCTAGCGTTGTTCCGGCAGCTTCATCTGGTCCTGGTGGTACGCTTTTAGTATCCCGCCTCTCTATCTTCCTCCTCGTGCTCTTCCGACATGGCGTTATCTCTTCTAGGGAAGAAGCCTGCACGGCCGGTGAAACCATCAGCCCTGGCTGGGAAGAAGCCATCCAAATTTGAGTTGGAAGGGACTAAGTGGGCTGTGGTGCGTTGAGAATCATCTCTATTGGCAAGCTCCCTCGTTGAATGTCTATGCTTCTTTCTATAGGAGTATTTCGAAGGTGACAAGAACCTAGTGGTCGACCAGGCGGCGATAAACCATTCCGTGAGCATTTACGGGTGCAAGAACTCGACAATCCAAATCAAAGGCAAAGTGAACGGAATTACGATCGGTAAGTTTCTCCCTAGTACCGCCTATTCACATTGTCGTCTAATTTAACTGCCAACCTTCTCAGTCAACTGTACTAAGACAGCGGTGCTCGTTGAGAACGTCATCTCTAGCATATCGATCATGGCGTCCCCATCCTTCGCCCTCCAAATCCTCGGCAAGGCACCTACAATCCAGCTGGACTCGACTGACTCTGGACAAATCTACCTTTCTCATGATTGCCTCGATGTGGAGATCACCACTGCCAAGTGTTCGTCTATCAACATCAGTTTGCCCGAGGAAGGTGAAGAGGAGGGTGTTTTTGTGGAAAAGGCCATGCCTGAGATGTTGAGGACGGTAATTAGAGATGGTCAACTCGTGACGTCTGTTGTCGAGCTATCTAGTTAATGCCAGCATGCCGTAGTCCAGGGACAGTCCAGGCGTTGCTTGCTATCGTCTTCCGTATTTGAAGCGATCGGAGCCCGGAATATACAAATGGGTGATATCTGGCCTGTGTTGCCCTCCTTGAACCCCGGCCCTGTGCACCTCCGCCAAACAAATTAAATTCGTCGGATCGAGCTCATTGATGGCGAATACTACATATGTAAATCGCGTATCCCGCTGCCGCTATGCCTCCACGGCCATCTCGTGCCTTTTTTTCTGGGCCTGGTTGCCTGGATTGTAGTCACTTTACAGTGTGGGGTGGTATCTCCGCATTACATTATCGATATATTATTACCTCGGGAACAGCACAGTAAATCTTCAAGCGGTAGGGTCGGCCAGCTGCTCAGCCGAATCCAGCCCACTCGATCGAGTAAAAATCAACACTGTCATTCTCCTCATCCCACCCGCACAAAAGATGCGCCTTCTTTGTTGCCGTGCCCAGCCGTCCGAGCGCAACGATGTCGATTGGCCGCAAGCTCGATGTCGGTTTCGGATACACCGTTGCCACGAAATGCGAGTGATATCGAAGTGGATCACCTTCATGGAAGAAGTATACATAGTTAGCACAAGTACCACCAAGTGAACGATCGATCGAGAGATGAAAACATGAAAAAACAAGTACGAAAGACAAAAGAAATACGCGATGAGACACATGGGAAACAGCCACGAACCGGGATAGACGAGCCAATCCCCACCGAACCTGATACCCCCGCCCATATAATAGCCTTTCTCTGACAGCGCACGGAAGACCGCACATCGCGCACGTTCTTCATATGTAGAGGGGTATGTCCATATCCCGGCTGCGGACGCGGCTGAGAGCGTATCGTATTCCGCAGGGTTGTACCATGAGAGGCCATCCGACGTTGAGGGAATATGAACTGTGTAGGGCGGTAACGAATCGAGTACTACAGGAGCAGGCGCTGTCGCAAAAGTTGAAGCAGCAGCAGCAATACCAGACGAGGACAACGGAATCGAACGATCATCCGGCGCAGGCATCATCGAGGCAGCACTAGCAGAGGACGACGATCCCGTAGCAGGACCAAGCGGCGCATCTTCACCATCCGGGACAAACAGCGAACCTGGAGCATCCCCCTCCTCTTCGTCATCTCCGCAAGGGCACTTTGGCGAGCAGCGCGCATGGCCTCCCGCTCCGCACGCTTCCTCAGTGCTTCTGGACTGGATACGCCTTTCGCGCGCGCCTCTTCCCCGCTGGCCTTCTTCCTCCCTCCTCCCCGTCCTGGCCCCCCAGATACGGGAGACGATGAGGAAGAGGAGGCGTCGTTCGGGAGCGCGATTTGTGCATGAGCAGACTTTATTCGCCTAGCGTGCCACTCGCGCAACTCGGGGGCTGTTGATGTGCGATGCGAGGTGGAGTCGTCTAGAAGTACGGCTACACCTGTGAGACGGAGGAGAGGTTACCGCCCACAGTTCAAAGTATCAACACAATGAAATAATGGATGTGGAATGAGTAACTTTTGAAAGACGAACCGTTTCCAACGAGCAGGACCACTTCCTCTGGCATAAGGAGGAGAGGCAGCCCAAGGAAGACATTCTGCTGAGATATAGAGGGGAGCGTCCCTATGAGAGTCCCAGTGACTCGATATTTTGATCGCAGTGTGGACGCATCTGTATGTGTAAGGACATAAAAGAGCCCAGTAGTGGTTTCTTTAACGCGATACTGGTGGAGGATCGAACAGGCAGATACATACCTTCTGGGTTCCAGACAAGGGCTTTCTTGTTGGAGACGTGAATTGGAATCTTGCTCTTAGACGAGTCCGCCATCCGCGATTACATTAGCATCCGTAAGAGGCAATATCCGCTCCTCCCAGTCAAAACCCACCCACTCTGGCATCCGACTAATTGCTCAGTGATATTTGCAACCGGGACGACTAGATGGCTGACTTCAGTTTGCCCGAGCAAGGTAAAAAGGAGGTGTTTTTTTGTAGAGAAGACCATGCCTGAGATGTTGAGGACAGTAAATTAAAGATGGCCAACTTGTGACGTCTGTTGTCGAGCTATCTAGCTAATGCCAGCATGCCGTAGTCGCTTGGCATCATCTTCCATATTTGAAGCAATCGGAGCCCGAATATACAATGTACTCCATTCGGCAATTTTCCTTTCCGGGGCCTGTCTTTGTTTTGCAACGGCGCGAGAACTGGAAGTGTTGATCAATATCTCCAGAACAATAAAATCGGATTAATGTAGGATACAGCGGTGCTGCCAGGAGGGCGGATCATGCGTCGTGTGACAGTTGGAAGATGTGTGGGTGGATGGATTTGGCTTGGGAATTGTCACAGTTTCGCATCACTACCCAGCCGCCTCTCCAACACTGCGTCTCCTCGTCTGCCCTGCTATAGATCTCCGCTTCCGATAGCTCCCATCTTTCTTCCTCGGGCTAGCCGAGCGAGTGCTGGATGTTGAAGTCGAATCGTCATCCAGGTCCAACTCAAGGTGATCGTGATGACTTCGCCGTCTTCCTCTTGCCACTTCGAGCCTAGGGGTATCTAGATCGTGAGGAGCAGCGGGTTCATCAGCGACTGCAGACGTGTCCGTCTCTCGCTTCGAGTGGCTCCCATCTTTCGCCTCTGCCCATTGACGCCCAGCTTGCAGTAGAAGAACACCGGTAAGCGCCACGCTGCATACCAAGTTCTTAGACGCCACTTCTAACGTCGGTTGACGGAATTCACTAGGGAATGGACCAGACTCGAATATTCTCGGTGACAACCGCGCAATGTCTAGAACAAGACCAGGAGAAGACCTCTCAAGCAGCGTTGGGCGAGAATGCAAGGGAAAAACTTACTCGGAATCACAGAATAACCCCAGACGACCAGAGCGCATGAGCTGAGGACTACGAGAGGTGGTGTATTCCTGTAAGATTTTCGGATTATTGTTTTCGCCACTCGGACCCACAGAGACTGGCACCATCAAACATGATGTTCCCTGCTCGACCGTCGTAAACGTTAAGTAGCAGTGAAGCACCTGTAGCAGTCGCTGTTACAATGAATACGGATACCATCCATCGTGGCATAGTGGAGAGGATGGAATAATAAGCCGCGGCGGCATGCAAGTGAGCGTCCGTGAGTGGTGATTGCCATAAAGTGACCGAGTCCGCTATCCAGTGGGTAAAAAAAGCGCCTGGAGTAGGGAGATCAGCATATCTCGATAGAGAGTAGGAGCTCAGGGTACCAAGGAGGAATGAGGTGGTACAGATGATTACAGCGACTCGCACTCCCATTGCTGAGGCCAGCCGGAGATTGCCTTGTCACCTCTACTTCGCGGCATTTGCCCGCCTAAAATGTCGACCACTCTACCATTGTATTGGAACCTGTCTTCCCCAGTGAAGGAAGAAAGGATAGACGCTTCTGTGAAACTCGTTGGGGCTCTCCAGGAGTTTCAATCCCAGTACATTCCTTCTGTGGCTCGTCCAGACAATTCATCCGACTCTGAACCCTCTGAGGAGGTCGCTGAAGTTGGATTGAAAGAAATAGAGAACGATATCGATGTTCTTAATGCAGAGGACGTTCGCTATGCCATCCGCCGTCTCGTACGTGGGCTGGCCAGCCCACGTGAGAGTAGTCGCCTCGGATTTGCCGTCGCGCTCACAGAGGTCCGTAAGGATACGCTACACTCCGAATTTCATTCCCTTACGAAAGAACGCCAGCTTTTAGCCTGCTTAAATACGGTGTCCTCCGCTCAAATAATCTCCCTGATAGTTCATTCTACCCAGATTCACGGCTCGATGCAAGGTCACGAAGTACGAGACCAAATTTTTGCTCGCCTGTTTGGCCTTGTGTCCGTGATTCAATCCGACCTTCTTTGGCGGGAGTCGACCCTCCCAACTTCCCAGTCGGGTCGAATTCTTGTGCCGGCGCTTCGTAACTTCCAAACCGTCTGCAACGAACTTTTTTCGCTTGGGGAAAGGAAATCGTGGCTCCGCGAGAGTTGTTGGTGGGCTATTGGTCTCGTGGTCGATGGCCTCGAGGCGGCTCGCGTTCCTTGGAAGACAGAGGCCCTTACATGGATCCTAGAAAAAGTGTTCGCCGAGAATAAAATCTGGACTCCCGAAAAATTGGCCTTCGCACTGAACATCGAACGAATAGACCTCCCGCTTTCATGGGAAGAACTGTTGGCACCCATGTTTAAGGGCACACACCTCCTTGCGACTAGAAATCTGCCGACTGTTGCTCGAATACTACGAGTTCGTACGTTTTCAGTGTAGGGCTGGCTTTCACTGACCGGCTCATCCAGGAGGCACCGTTGGATGACGAAGGAGACCGTGGAAGTAAATCATCGGGAGCGTGGAAACCTCAACTCCACTACGTATGGGGTGCCATCTTCAAGGCGTATTTCTCATCGAATGGGTCCAAGTTGGCTGGGCGGGCTTCGTTCCAGGATTTTTTTCGTGTGGCTGTCGATGGTGCGTGCGCTGTCACTGTTGGTCCACTCCATTGCGCTTATTCTCTCCCCTCAGAATCATTATTCTCTGCCACTGCTTCTGCGGAGAGGAAATCATGGGGATTCTCCGTTATCGAACGGGCCTTGGAGGACCTTCCCCCCGATGAGATACCTTTTCTGTTTACTCAAAATTTCATGCGGACTTGGATCAATCACTTGTCGAACCAGGATCGATTTCTTCACAAAGCTGCTCGTCACTTGGTAGTCCAGTCTTCTCCGCTCTCCATTCACTTCACTTCTGATGTTTCGCTGTTAGGCAGGAACAGTGCAAGGTGTTGTCGACAAGCACCCGGCAATTGGCTTTACCCTGGTCTTACAGCTATTAGGAAGACACGGGAATCATCAATTCGACAGGATCACGAAGACAAAGACTGTAGAATCAATTATCACCAGTACGAACATTGAAGGAGTGGAAAAGTTTATAGAATATGTAAAGACTCAGGTGTACGACGACGGCCACAGCGATGGGTGAAGCGTCTTGTCGTGTTCTAGTCTGTCTCGGATTTATTTACTCATTTATTAGTCTGACTACAGGTCGAACGAGGCGACACGGCTTTGGGCGACTGACCAGTTTACATCCCTCATGAAGAGCAGCGCAATACCTAAACAAGATAAATGGGTGCTCTCTATCCTAGAATTCTTCGTCGTCCACGGATTCTTCTCGGTCACAAGAAAGAACGCTAAGAGCTCTCTGCAGGCGGTAAGCACTTTAATTATTCACTATCACAGTGGTGTGCTGACCGGTGGATGATTCTAAGATTCATCACGTCCCTAACCCGAAATTCTCGGATACGATGAAGCAGAGGTGTCGAGATCGGCTTTTTACTTGTTTGGCTGAGCTATCAGCCTCCGATAGCAAGATGTGGCTCATCAAAGTCCTCGACATGGTGTCAACGGCCGAGGCCGATATAAAGCACGTCAAACCGCTGGTACTTCCTTCTCCTGAACTGCGTGCGCTGAAGAGAGAAAGTGCTGGAAATGCGGAAAGGCTTCGAATTGGTGAGAATGTATGCGTGAGCTATGGAACTAGCTTTCTCTGATAACTCTTGCTTGAAGCTTCCTGCTTCTCGACAGGATGCAGCTTCTGGGGCTAGCGTCCTCTTGATATCTCTCCTGATCGGAACGTACGACCCCACGGCGAATGTGCAACAAACCCTAAAAGTGAGTTCCGTATATGCAGAAGTCGGGGACTGTTAAGCTGATGTTTGTAATTTTTAGGACAGCGTCAGCAGCGTCGAGCGCCTCTTTACCCCCCCTGATTCGAAGGAGGAAAAGAAGAAGAAGCGATCAAGCGTACCTTCAGGCGAGATTGAGAGAGAGGCAGCAACAGCACCGATTGACGAGATCATCGATATCCACATTGGATTTTTGGAGGCGCGGTCTGCATATTCACGTACTATCGCTAAGACCTCTTTCTCTTTTTTAACTGGCGAAGTGCAACGTAGCACTGTTGACCACATCTTGACTGTAAGTTGCCTAATCTTGGGCCTAGGCCTATGGGACTGATATTTCTTATCTTTCGTCAGCAATTGGAGCCTCGTGACGTTGGAGATGACCCCTCCGACGAAGAGGAAGAAGATGATACGACTGATATTAATGGGGAATCTGATGAGAGTTCGGATGCCGGATCGCATGCAGAGTCGTTGGACGATGACACTGACACGAATAACAGCGGCGAAGATAGCAGCGAAGATGAAGGAGAGGGAGAACCGGATCTCGAACTTCGTAAGAAGGTTGCAGAGGCTTTACGAGTTTCTGGCCACGAGAACGACGAAGATGAGGAGGATGAGGAGATGATGGACGACGATCAGATGCTCAAGATGGACGAGCAACTAGCAGCGGTTTTCCGCATGCAGCGAGGTCCAAAGCTCGATAAGAAGCGAGTGCTTGGTCCGTGCCGCGTAATCCCAATAACATCGATGTCGATCGAGTCCTAACCCTACTTTGAATCATCCAGGCCTCCAGAGGGCAGCTACCCACTTCAAGATTCGCGTACTAGACTTGATTGAAGTCTATGTGCGCAAGCATCCTGACAGTCGAATATCGTCGGTATCGTGATGGCTATTATCGAAGCGATCCGGGGGGCGCGTGCGGATGAAGAGCAGTTCTCCGGAAAAGCGACAAATTTGTTAGAAAATCGTATCCTCAAATTCAAGGAGGTTCCCAAGGTGGGCGTTGACGGCGTATCAAATATTGTGAAACATCTCGAGGACCTTCATCAACTTGCCCGGAGCTCCCCCACGCCTCAATTCCTATCTTTGCTCGCCCGGTCTTCAATATACATATCTCGTGTTCTGTCTCATGGTGGTCACGATATCGCCGTTGCCGAAGATATACCAGGAATCACTGTGCGACTTATCAGCAGGAAGGGATCACGGCTCAATACGGCTTTCTTTCATACTTGGGTCACACGTTATGTCTCCACTGCGTGGCACACTCGGACGTCCATTCTGGATCTTTGCAAAAGCGGGAACGCTGTGAACAGGTACCGTCAAATGCAAGCATTCCAATTATTGCATGATTTATTCTCTCAGGCGCATCTCCTGGTATGTTTCCGCACTCTACCACCACAGGGCGTGAATTTTACGAATATTATTTTGCACACTTGGACAGAATGAGGCGTCTCAGAAAGCGGAGATGGTTGATTCTTGAGCACTTGCCGCGAGACGATCTACTCGACCCTAACAGAAACGAGTGGATCAACACCAGACGAAGCTCTGAATGCAAACCACGCCAAGCAGTCCCTCAAATGCGCCATTACTCGGTGTCCGTCTTACAAAGCGCGTGGTCTTGTCCCCGGAGGACATAGCGACGGTTTGGGATGTGAACGCACTGAGGCTTATTTTGGAGGAGCTGGAGTCAAGCGAGAGAGGTAAGAATTGGCCTGGGGTGATCTCACTCGGGAAGCAATTGGTCGGCGTAGTGTCGCCCTCGCCCTCGAAAGCCAGCCAGGGGGGTGTCAGAGCAATTGGTGTAGGCGGGAAACGTAAGGTGAGGGAGGGGATGGAGGCTAAGGGAAGTGGGGTGGAAAGGGATCAAAAGCGGAAACGGAGAATAGTAGCTGAGATATCTGAGAGGACGATGTCGATAGCGGACTCGGACTAGATATAAGCAATATTGTTCCTCTAAGTATAGAAGAAATCGACTCAAGAACAGAAATAAAGGCTAAATTGCGAGCTAGTGAGGGACCGGCACGTGAGCCGACGCGATGGTCGCTAAAACCGTCTCTTACGTAAGAGTCAGGCTGGTA
>MU129146.1:0-16020 GCA_014904985.1 Hydnum rufescens UP504
CTCTGAACTTAGAAAATGACCAGGGAGAAGTCATATAGGAGGGGGGTATCAGGATAGGTGCTGGAAGGCCTGGGAAGGCCCCTGAATGGGTCAGCGGGCTACATGGGCTTATCGGGCCAATCACAGTTATTATTTTCTCATTGTTTATGATGGGGGAATCCCATGTTTCATTCTTATTGACTTGTTTATTATTTATTTATTTATTTATTTAAAAATTCACAGGAAACTACCTAGTAGCACCACACACCCGCCCTAGTGGGTGTGTGGTACCTTCCCTTGCCTCATCAGGGGTTCGGCCAGTTTTCAAAGGGGGGGGACATCGCAGGCAGTATCTATTGTATGATAACCTAGATTAAATAAGTAAAAATAAGATTAATATGTTAGTAAAGGAAAAAAATTCGAAGGGAACACCAAAAGAGCAGCAGGTGCTGCTCTCTTGGCGTCGTGGTACACCTCATAATCAAACAAACTAACCTAATATTGCCACACACCCGCTTTGGCGGGTGTGTGGTGCCGTATTTGTTTCGTGTTTCGTTGTTGCGGAAAATCGAGGGTCAGGGGTATGGGGGGCAGCGCGGTCCCGTGTTTTGCTTTGGACCTGGTGTGTGCATTTGTCGAGTCGGATATCGGGCAGTGGAGATACCTAGAATAATAGTATGTTAGTAAAGAAAAAAAAAACAAAGGCAATGCCAAAAGAGCAGCTGGTGCTGCTCTTTTGGCATCATCGCACACCCGTAGGGGGGAAAACTCACCTAATATTGCCACACACCCGCTTCGGCGGGTGTGTGGCGCCGTATTTGTTTCGTCCTCGTATATGTTGCGGGAAGTCGAGGATCAGGGGGTATGGGTGGCTGCGTGGTCCCGTGTTTTGCCCTGGGCCTGATCTGTGCATTCGTCGGGTCAGATATCACGCAGTAAAATGTACCTAGAATAATGATATGTTAGTAAAGAAAAAAAACGAAGGCAACACCAAAAGAGCAGCCGGGGCTACTCTTTTGGCGTCGCGGTACACTGCGTAATAATAAAAAAACTCACCTACTAGTACCACACACCCGCCGAAGCGGGTGTATGGTACGCAATGTCCTCGTCGGGTGGGTCTTCGCGGAGGGAAAAGACCTAGAAGAACGAATAATAATACATTAGGAAAAAAAAAGAAAACAGAGGTGCCAAAAGAGCAGCTTCTGCTGCTCTTTTGGCACCAGTGGGATTAGACGTACCTAATATTACCACACACCCACCGAAGCGGGTGTGTGGTTTGGACAGTTTGGTTTGGCGGGAGGCCGTTTGGCCCGTGCTCGGCTGGCAGATTGTCGGGTTTTGGCGGGCGGGTGGTGTTCGTATGGCGAGTTTTCGTTGGGCGAGTTTTCGTTGGGCGGGTGTTCGTGGGGCGGGTGTTCGTTTCGCGGGCGTTCGTTGGGCGGGTTTGGGGTCGCGGGGCTTGGCTCTGCGGGTTCATACCGGTTTGAGTTCAAGATCTAGAAAATAAATAATATTAGTTAAATCATTAAAACTTTGCAAGAAGAGCAGCTTATGCTGCTCTTCTTGCACCACAAAATAAAATAAAAATAACAAAAAAAAAACAATCATATAGTACCACACACCTGCCATGGCGGGTGTGTGGTACCTCATTTCACTCCGTGGCCACGCACCGTCCTGCTTTTCAGGTGCGGACTCTTGTTTGGGTGGGTCGTTATACGGGTCGTCCCCGTTCTTACTGGCCTGGTGTCGATACCTGGGGCTACTGGGGGTTTCATGTTGCTATTTGTTCGTGTGAAAGATGAGACCTAGATTTAAACAAAAAGGGCATCAGTTAAGAAGTAAAAGCAGCGCAAAAAGAGCAGCTTTGCTGCTCTTTTTGCGCTGTCGTAGCTATTCCAAAATAAAACTCACCTAGTGACCACACACTCGCAACGGCAGGTGTGTGGTTGTCTAGTTCCTGTTTGGGCGGTTTCCTTGTTAGGTGGTTGCGTAAGGTGTGACACAACTCAATGCCGGCAATTGCCGGCATCCAAAAAGCGCCCAAGTGCGGCGTCACGACTACAGTATGAATTAGTAGCAAGTGACTAAATGTAGAATAAATACCATATAATTAATATTTGTCGAAAGGAAATAAAGAGGCCATAACAATGAGTCAGAGTTCACTAAGGCATGCACGTTGCAAAGTGGATTGGGCGATTTCTATGCTTCACAATCGGCTCAAATTTAAATATATTGGTGGAATATATGTACCCTACATGGGCGATCAATTATTTTGGGCGCTCTCTCCATTTTTCAATTTTTCATACCTTCAATTCCCTAAAATAGGGAATTGAAGGTACGAAAAATTGAAAAATGGAGAGAGCGCCCAAAATAATTGATCGCCCATGTAGGGTACATATATTCCACCAATATATTTAAATTTGAGCCGATTGTGAAGCATAGAAATCGCCCAATCCACTTTGCAACGTGCATGCCTTAGTGAACTCTGACTCATTGTTATGGCCGCCTTATTTCCTTTCGACAAATATTAATTATATGGTATTTATTCTACATTTAGTCACTTGCTACTAATTCATACTGTAGTCGTGACACCGCACTTGGGCGCTTTTCGGATGCCGGCAATTGCCGGCGTTGAGTTGTGTTTCTTTCTCTCGCAACCACCACCTAACAGGGAAACCACCCAAAGAAGGAAAGATGACCACACACCCGCCGATGCGGGTGTGTGGTCACAAGGTGAGTTTTTTTTATCGTAGTAGATACAACAGTGCAAAAAGAGCAGCGAAAGCTGCTCTCTTTGCGCTGCTTTGAACTTGTTTACTAACACAGCACCTTTCATATAGATCATGACCTGGTCCTAGGGATCAGCCAAACGATGAAGGCCCGACCTGCCAGGGCCCAAATAGGACCACGCCAGGCACCACGCCAGGCAACAACGCGAGAAGGAAGACCGCGACAACGCGACGAACACGACGAACGCGACGAACGTGACGAACGTGACGAACGCGACGACGACAGACGACAATGCGCCCAGTGAATGGCCGCACGAACCCCACACCCGCTACGGCGGGTGTGTGGTTCTCTATAAGATGAGTCCCCCCCTCCAATATGTCCAGCCGCGCAAAAGGAGCAGCGAAAGCTGCTCCTTTTGCGCTGGTTTTAATTTCTCACTAACGTAAAGATTTTTTCTAGATTATCCCCTGCCCTACAACCAATGAAATGAAGAACCACCCAACAAGAACGAGCGGAACGGACCCCCGCCAAACAGGGACCCGCCAAATGAACCCCAAACCCCCCGAAACGACAGCCCATGACACGAACGCGCGCCAAAAGCCACATGCCAAACGAAACCCCCGCGAGTGAAGGACCACCCCACCAGCAAAGACACAAAACGACGTGAAGCCAACGAGTGGCCCCAGGAACCACACACCCGCTGCGGCAGGTGTGTGGTACTTCAAGATAAGTGTTTATTGTTTATTTTTTTCTTTTTTGGCCAAGAAGGGCGTGTAGCTGCCTCTTTTGCATATTTAATGTTTATTTTTCTTAGCTTTGGACTCGCCCCACACGAACCCCACCAACCCGCAAGCGAACCCACACCGGACCCCGAACGAAGACCGGGAGCACCACCCGCCCGAGGACAGAAACCAACCACCCCGGACAAGAAACCGCGGAAATGCGACCGGGCCAGACAGATGACCTACGCGCGGAACGCGCCAACCCACCCTATGGCGGGTGTGGTCTACTATTAGGTGAGTCCCCCCCCAATATATACAGGTGGCCGCAAGAGGCAGTGTAAGCTGTCTTTTGTGTTGCCTTTACTTCTTTACTGGATGACCTTTTTTTTTCTATATAGGTCTTCACCTTCACTACGGCAATACCGGGCGAGACCCACTACCCCGCATCTCGTAAACCCGGACCGCCAACATTGGGGAATTGTCACACCCGCGGCAGCGGGGTGGGGTTAACAAGGTTGAGCCTTTTTTTATCAATCCTGCGGTGCAGAGAGCGCAGCTGTGCTTTGCAAAGCTATTTTCTACTATTGGTTTTTTCCCTAGATCTTGGACTCGATCGCATGAACCCTCGACCCAAACCCGCAACGAAACCCAGCGAATGAAGATTGCAGCCAAACCCGCAACCCACCGACCCGACCCCGACCCCGCTGAGTTGAACCCCCACGACCCGAAACTCAGGAGACAAGCCAAACGCCCCCCACGATGAAGGTGAGCTTTTTCTTTGGCGTTGATCGCTGCAAGAGAGCAGGCCCTTGCTGTTCTTCATTGGGCGCATGGTGAGCACCCCCACTTGGGCGAGCGACCTATATTTTAAATAATAGTAGTAGAATATAATATAATATAATAAATAAATTAAATAATCCATGGCGTAGGGCCCCAGGGCCCCTGGGCGCCTTGACCAGCCCCTTGATTGAATTGCAGGGGCCCCTGGGGGGCCCGGTTGACTATCTAGTTAGCCATATAAAGCAACCTTTGAAGTATCTATTAGATCCTGATAATGCTCGACTGACCAAGGCGCAACTCTAGCTGCTATGGACAGTCCCATAATTGGAATGTCTCCCTTGTTAATAATGGTATTATTTGCATCTGATTCTCACTCTATGTTGGTGTCCGGTATACTATGCTTGATACAGCAACCAGAGGAATATGGATGTTTTGACAGGCACTAAGGATGTTGATATACCTTGGTGCCATGCTTGGGTAGATTGAGAGAGATTAATTCTGAATCTCTCTTCCAAACTTCTTTATGCTAATTTTGGATGTCCCACTCTTATATATTTCCTGGCTTAAAAATTCCCACATGGATGTGATCTCCACCCCTCTTTATTATCTTCGCTTACAGTGGTCCCTTAAGCATGATGATTCCACCCTTCTGTTATTTTCTTGGCCTACAATGTTAACTCATATGAGATGATTCAACCCCCTCTTATTTATTCTTGGCCTCCGCCCTAGATTATGACCCACCCCTATATTCTGTCACTTTCATACCCATATCCTAGTGGATTCCCCCTATATGTGTTCCTTGGCCTTATATGCCCACATTTGAGCTCAATTCTACAGATTTCTGAGACTAAACACCATGGACCAGGGTCATCCTAAGCAGTACCAAAGCTACTTGTGTGATATCATAACTCTAATGCGAACCTATTAGGACACTGTGGTATCACTGCTACTATCCAGATTCATGAAATCGAAGTCAAAGTCTGCTAAAGCTTCAAACACACCTCCCATTGCCTCACATGTTGATTTCAAACATTCCTATAATTCCAGGAAAACCATAGATACTAGATATCCAAATTAGGATGTTTGCCACAGGAAATCAGAGTATTTCACATTTCTCATGTGTCAAGTTCTGGAGGATTGCCAGTCCAAATACAATGAAGGCTTTCAAATCCGGGTTTTCATTGAAAGCATTTGGAAAACTTAAGAATCAGAATAATCTTTTTTTCACTCTTAGACTGGCATGCTTTGACCAATAGAGTTGACTGCACAGCTTGAACCTTCAGTTTGCATCTGGCCTTGCCTCACTCTCACCTCACCTCCCAACAGTCTGGCTCTGTTGACCCCATTCACTACCTAAGCCCCCTCCATTGCACAAGCAGAAGAATCCCCAGACTACTGTCATGCATGATTACAATGGTTGTACCTCTACCATGCATGGAACTATTGTTCCAAAGGGTGGGCTCCATGACCTCCTCAACACATATTGTGTTGATACCTAAATCTCTGGAGACAAGGGGGAGGTCCCCTATCACTCTGACCTTCAAGTACTGAGCTCAGCTTATTGATGGTCATCAAGATGATGAAACTCTAGGAACTGTACATTATATTGGTGCCCCACATCCCCGCAAACACCACTGGGCTGTGTATTTATGAGTCAAAGGTTTGGGGCCATATTATTCTCACTATTATTCTAGGACAAACCGCTAAAGACATGGATCCCTTATCAGATGATTTCCTTGATGCCATGCTCTGGCATGAAGGGTGTGGAGATGTGTTGATGACACCAGGGTGTCCTGACTGCAAGACTCCGGAGAGAGCAGTGTATACTGCTGCAAGAAGAATGCTTCTTCGACAAGCTTGTTTGCAAAGTATGCTGTGTTTGTCATCACACTAGACTACCCTTCATTGTACAGAGTGAGTTCCAATGGACTCTCTCAAATTAGCAGCATACTGACACCAGTCAGCAATGGTCAGGTCAACAATTTGAACCAGTGAGTCTTGTGAGTCTGGGCCTATGAATTCAGCTTAATCACTCCTCTGACCAATATGATGCATGTCTGAGCCCTAAGCCAGGTCCTTCAAAGTTCACAGTCTCTACTACATTAATCTTACCTTCTGTGGATGCTCCCATAAAAAGACTGTGGTATCATCAACCAATCCTTCATCATGGTTGTTCCCTGCAACTGTTACACCCACAAACATGTGTGACATTCCAACTTTACACCACTTCGTTAATCTGGTCATATCTGAATTAAGATTGGGAGGAACAGAAGATGGGATGGGTTCCGGATCCAGTGGATTAGTCCAGTCCATGGGACTGAGACCTTCCACCTAGCCCAACAGGCTAGCAGTTCCTGGAGGGTTAGGGTTCTATGCCACTAGGGCAAATAGAGGGTTTAGTCATAAGCTGAGAGTTGCACATGTGTAGTGCATAATCAACAGTCTGCAACTATATGGACGAGACAGTTGATGGTGGTAGAAAAGATACATTTTTTGTCTTGCCATGGCTCTTTCCATACAGGCTGTATGACTAAGGAAGACTATGTAAGAAGAGTAACTCCCAGGGCAGCACCAAATCCTCACTTCTGAGGGGATGAAGCTTCCCACTGGGTTAAGCTTAGAAGCTATAGTAAAACCAATTAGGAGAATAAAGTGGCTTATGGCTTAAGGGACTCATAACACCACTAACACAGCCCCCCAGTCCCTTCAGCCATGAAGGGTCATCTTTGCAAGTGGGCTCCTTTGTCCTATCAGTCAATTGTAACTGTGTGGCCATCCAGGTTTCAGTCAAGGCAGCAAAAAGCCAAATTGTCAAGCACAGCAGGTCCATTGCTTGGGATGCCATAATGAGTGAGTGCCATAATGGCTAGAATGGGTTTATAATCTGGCTGATAATTCCTCAAGACATCCCTTTGCCTAGTCATCATTTGTGTCTTCAGAGGGAATACTCCAATCCATGGGCCTCCAAATGAAGACTTCATTCTAGTGATGATACATGCAAATTCGACAGGGTGGTGACCCTGGCTCAGGTCTAGCCTTCGAAGACTGTCATTTATGATGGGACTCCTGACTCTGGTATATCGATAACCACCCAAATGGGGGGTCTATGTGGACATTGATGTCATGTAGTCTCAGAGGGAGCCTTCTGGGGGTGCTCTTGTTCCAACAGTGAGTAGGGTTGAACCCAGTTGTTTCTTGAGACACGCTGGGTATTACTGAAGCATTACTAGGAATTCATCATGCATATTTGGCCCATGCATGGGCACAAGGGCACGGTATCATTATGACACAGGGCCATCCTGTGGATATTGCTTGCTGCTGTGGGGCTTTGCCAATGTGGACATTTGATACTGTTGGGATTGAGTTGGCAACTGCTCCAGAATACCATTCCCAGTTTGTTTGATATCCCAATGGTACATCCTTTGACATGACTTGGCTGCATCCCTTGGCTTTTGTTGTTGCTAGATCAATGCCTGTCCCAATGCCTGGGCCTACAGCTCCCATGCTGTGGGGAGCCTCAGACACTCGAAGTGCATTCCCACTGAATAGAGTATGTCTATGATTACGATCTTCTGACAGTTCCCATTATGGACTTCTGCAGGAGATGTCAGAAGGTCCGGGGCTTGAAAGAACAATGGGTCAATAGTTCATTAGGTTGGTCTGAAGCCATATGCAGAGTGTGCATTCCTTTGTGAATAAGGCATCATGCAACATATCTCCTCCAATTGGGTGACCAGATAATTATTGACATTCCTGCTCCATGTCCTTCCGGGTTCACATTTTTGTCAAGGACAGACCAGTGGACTACTTCTTGGCTGGCTCGAATGTAGGAGTTTCAGTGCTTCTCGGTATTGCCAACATGAAGCCTTGAGTGGGGGGCCTGGTGCAACCCTTGTGTATTGTGTTCTGGCTGTCATGACAACCTGGGAACCCAGATACATTCCACTGAAGTCAGTCCATGCCTGCGATGGGTGGCTTGTTGGCATGGGTACTGCAGTCGACTTGAGCTCTCCAGGTACCAATAGGGCAGACAACCCATTCAGTCTGACGTTGCTGTAAGGTTCCTTTGACTCAATCCTTGAGGCTTTGAACCCCTTACTGGCCATTTTACCACACCAAGGGTTCAGCAGGGTCTGTTCCATTGGCGGACAGGCACATATAGGATCGTCTAAATTCTTGCAACAGTGTTGCTGCAGCTTCAACTCACCTTTGAACCATACTGTCAACATCACATGCTGGGGCCTACCCCTGCAAGGGTGACTTTCCTTCATGTAGGGACCTGACAGCAGTTGATCCAATTGGCTCTTCCCTTGCAAGTCCCAGGGTTCTTGTTTGTGTCATTCAGTGACTGTGGTCTTCCCATGAACAGTCCCTTTTACAAGTGAGTTCAAAACCTTGGTCCAAGCCCATGGGCTAGATGTTTTTGGCACATTTTCACACCTTTGTGAGGTCCTGAGGCTACCAGGATCAGTCTGACGACAACTCCATGACGTCGTTTCATAGTTGACCATACTAACTTCATTGCTTCAGTCTATGAGATTACTCTCATTCTGTTGCACAGTAACAGGGTCCTTCTCAGGACAACAGGTAACAGTTCCTACTATGGGTTCCTGCAACAGTCATAGGAGAGACCGGGGGTTGCAGGTATGGTGCATTTGTAGTCTACTAGGTATGACTAGAGGTTCCATACTGAAACACATAGATCTTGATGGGGCAATGGGGGCCATTACCATCAGGGTACATGTGTCCGGGCGAGAGTTCAAGGTGACATGTCATGTAGTTACTGATTCAGTGGTAATGACTATGATCATCTTGGAATGTCATTCAGTTCCCACCCACAGCTTTTTAGCTTGGAAATGAAGAACTTTAAGCCCAGAGGCTATCATAGTTTCATGGGGCAGACTGCAGACCCTATGTCTGGTCACGATGTGGAAGATAAAAACATCCAGTATCAGAAAATGCGAATATCCATTGATACCAGCCATTGAAATGATCATGTGACCTATTACAAAATTAATTATGGCTATGCATGAAAACAGAGTTCATTCAATTACTCCATCAGTTTTGATCGGAGAGGTACTCCCATATAACGCTTAGAAAGCTGCGATTCACACCTCTCGAATGGTACCAAACACAAGTCAAACGGACCAAAACTGCACTCTCCAGACCAATTTTACTATCAAAATCCGGAATTCTCAGTAAAAAAAAACGAATTTCTCTGTCAGTTCGCATCCAATACCTTCAGAACAACTGCTCCTGGAAGATATAAAAAATTCGCATCCAATGGTACTAAGCACACGAATAACAGATCAAAACTGAACTCTACAGAACGATATTACTATCAGAATCAACACCCATCAGTAAAAAATGAATGTCTCTGTCAGTTTACACTGGATCTGCTCGGAACCACCATGCCCAGGAAAGCTGTTAAAAATCCACATCGAATGATACCAAGAACGTCTATTACGGATGCAAACTGTTGTTTCTGCATTGAATCCCATCCATGCACTTGCCCCCATTATCACCAGCACAAGAAACATCTAACCACTGGCTACAAACAAATTAATCCCAAGAACTTGAAATATCCTTTGATTTCATCTCCCATTGCCACAAATAATCTTAGAATTCACAGATAAGAAAGATAACACCTCCTTGACTACCCTTTTGTTCTGTTTATGAATGACTCACCTTCCTTGCAACCACTTTATGAAAGTAAACACCTTCTCAGCAACCCTTTTGTTCTGTTATGAATGACTCACCTATCATGCAACCACCTTATTGAATGACTCACCCTCCTTGACAACCCTATTTTCTCACATATGACTCACCTAGGAATGATCATATTCTTTAAACACAGCCACCTTCAAAAGGTATAAAGCTGGTAGATTTTCCTGTATCCCCCATCTCTTACTACTGGAATATACTACTGTCTACAAATCTGCTTGCATCTGAAGAGATACTGATCTAAAAGCCATCTGGAGCTAAGTCATATGCAAGGTTGTTAAACTAAGTCACTGGAAGCCCTCTACGCGAAATACTAAGCCAAGGATAGTTGCAGGACCTAAGGTTAGAGTTGCTGGACATCCAAGGAAAGGTGAGTGATAACAAAGTTAAGTCAGAAGGAAGAGAAACACATTGACATACTAAATCAAGCTTAAACTAGTCTAGAGCCCTCTTTAGAGATCCGCATTTTGACCAGGAAGGACACAAATAGGTACACACATAGCAGTAAACAGTTATACATAAATTATAACCTTCCCACAAGCATCTTCGATATATCAATTGACTATAGCTAGTCGATAGCGACAATCTTATCCTCACTGAATACCATAACAACTTGTTAGAGAGTGGATAAACCATCATAGTGAACCGCCATTGAATAAGAAACAGAATACAAAGTAAATAATTGATTTAACTTATCACTAATCCTAATAACCAAGTGCATATAATGAAATAAAAAGAAAAAAGGAAAACTGTTACCAAAAGAGGAATCAAAGAATAACATATAAAAAATGGCAACTCAAAAAAAAAAAATCTAACACCTATATAAATCTAACAGGCATCAATGATAAAAAAACAGTAAAGAAGAAACAAATGAATAGAACCATAATCTATATAATCAAAGATATAACACCACAAGCAAATTAAAACAAGAAATAAAAATACTGACACATCATAATAAACCACTATGCACAACTTCAATTAAATGTCAGGGACACCAATCAAAAAAGAAAAAATCATCAAAAAAATATGAGACAAATGCAACAAAATAGAATAAGCAAAAGAAAAAATAATAAAAAAAAACAAAAAGAGAGAGAATAAAAAATCAAAAAAAACAAAACCAAAACAAACTGATGATTATACTCGACTGGGTCTTGTGCAACTGAGGCTTGGTATTGCTGGTATTGGATTGAGGTAACCATTGCATTATTTCATAATTCAGAGGGGATCGCCACAGTGAGCTTTGGATCAGATGTTCATCATATCCTTCTTTCTAATTGGAGTTGTCCAATAAGATATGATGGATTTGTCATTTGAGTCCTTTGATAGAATCTGACAGTCCTTTAACACTGATCCGATCACCACATCAGCACCGGAGACATTATGGTGCCTCAGTGACAGGTTGCCATAGCCCTGATTTGTACTTGTGGGCCAGTTTCAAACCACCCACTGAGACCACTGGGTGACCTCCATTCATTTCAATATTCCGGATATTCCATCCATTGCCAAACCAGTGAATGAAGCCCATGAAGCTAAACCCATGAACAAAACTGTGAAAGGGTCCCCCATGTGGAACCCCAGCCAATGATGGTGTATGAACACACCTGCTGAGCACCCATCTTGGCAGGTGTGATGATTAAGGTATGTTATTTTTATTTTTGGACTTCTGTGTTACAGCAGTGCAAAAAGAGCGCAAAGGCTGCTCTTTTGCACTGCTTTAAGTTGACTAAACATATCTTTTATCCTAGGCTACAACCTGCACCCATGCCTGTACGGTCTCAATCCCAAACCTGGCAAACAAAACCATGGTGAGTGATGACCAACAAACAGAATGCAGCCGATGAGTACCACATGAGAACCACACACCACAGCAGGTTGATAGTGTAAGATTTTGTTTCATTCTAGTAGCACCAGAAGATGTCGAGAGCACTCTTTCTGTGCTACTGTGGTTGAGCCATTTTGCTCACTGGATGTATATAGCAATATAGAAATAAATAATAATAATAAATGATAATGATATTTAATGAATATTAGTAATAATATGCTATCACAGGAAGCTCATGCAGTACATCAATTATTACACAAGCTTCATGGGTTTTTAGCATATCATCTTATGGAGGCTGTGCATCTGTATCTCCCCTGATCCTCTTCCATTGTGCAGTTGCCAAGGAGACCTTATCCTACCTTTGCCTAGTCAGGTCCCTCTGGGCAAATGCAAGAATGGGCATCTCCAGGGGGGACCCCAACAGTTGAGGCCCAGGGGTACACAAGGGTGATAGAAACTTGCCACACCACCACTTGTCCCCATTGTCTTCACTTGACCAGACTGTGCCCTTGCTCCTCTTTAATGGAAAAGCCTAGTCCAGATATTCTATCAAAGAAAATGGGCAAGAGCTCACCTGGTGATAACCTGGGAAGATGTGCATGGGGAAGATCATATCTTTGTAGTCTTCCTTCACCCTGAAGAGCATATCTCTGCAACTGAATCTATATCCACCTGCCTCACCATTGAGCAGCATAAGAGGACCTTTAAGAAGTGTCCCTTTGAAGAAATGGTGCCCAAACAGTTCCATGACTTCCATGATGTCTTTGCTAAGGAATCCTTTGATTGCCTTCCCCACATCATCCCTGGGACCATGCTATTGAGCTAAAAGAGGACATTGCCGCACACTGGGGTGAAATTATACCCATTATCCCCCAATGAGCAGCAAGAGATGGATGCCTTCTTGAAGGAGCACCTAGAACTGGATGAATTCACCCATCCAAGTCACCCATAGCTGCCCCTGTCTTCTTTGTAAGAAGAAGGATGGAGGCCTACACTTTGTCCAGGATTAATCAGAAAGCTCATGCATGCACAGTGAAAAATGCTTATCCTCTCCCCCTGGTGACAGACATCTTAAATCGAGTCACTCGGGCCAAGTTCTTCACCAAGTTGGATGTGCAATGGGGCTACAACAATATTCAGATGCACGAAGGAGATGAATGGAAGGCAGCATTCCACACCAACCAAGGACTCTTCAAGCCACTTGTCATGTTCTTTGGGCTGACTAATAGCCCTGCCACCTTTCAAATCATAATGAATCACCTCTTCAAAGATCTTGTTGCAGAAGGAGTGGTAGCCATGTACATGGATGATATTCTGGTTTTTACTGAAACACTGCACAACACACATGAGGTAGTCCAGAAGGTCCTCCAAATCCTGCGAGAAAATAATTTGTTCCTCAAGGCTGAAAAGTGCACCTTTGGAGCTGCAACCATGGAGTATCTCGGAATTATCCTATCCCCAGGACAAGTTGGAATGGATCCAGTTAAGGTTGCTGGAGTTTGGGAATGGCCATCTCCTACAACAGTCAAAGAGGTTCAATCATTCCTTGGCTTTGTTAACTTTTACTGATGCTTCATTGAAAATTTCTCACATATTGCCCATCCCCTTCACCAACTCACTCAGAAAGATGTACCATGGAAGTGGGCAGCAGATCAGCAGAAGGCCTTTGATCAGCTAAAGACAGCCATCACCTCAACACCCATTCTTGTGCATCCTGATGCTGATCGGCCCTACCATCTGGAAGCAGACAGTTCTGATTTCGCTACAGGGGCTGTCCTCTCCCAGCTAAGGGATGATGACAAGTGGCACCCAGTGGGATTTATTTCCAAAAGCCTCAATGATGTGGAGTGCAATTATGAAATTCATGACAAAGAGCTATTAGCAATCATCCGTGGCTTACAAGAATTTCAACACCTCCTTGAGGGAGTGGCACATCCAGTAGAAATCTTGACTGATCACTGCAATCTTGTCTATTTCATGACAGCCCAATCTCTCAATCAACAACAGGCATGCTGGTCCTTGTTCTTATCCCATTTTGATTTCCACATCACCCACTGCCCTGGAAAGAGTTCTACCAAACCTGATGCCTTATCTTGCCGAGCTGATCATCATCATGGGGAGGGGGATAACCAAAATCAGACCCTCCTCCCACCCAAGCTCTTCCAGATTAAGGCAATGGAAAGCTTGCCCATACAGGGTCTTGGGGCTGATTTCCAGCAGAGGATCTGTGACTCAAAGGATTTAGATGAGTCAGTGGCCAAGGCAATAAAGGATCTGGATGGATCTGAGGAGGATGGTTGGGTTGTATCTGATGGGCTTATCCTCCTCTGAGGAAAAGTTTATGTCCCATGCAATCCCAAGTTGCATCATGACATTGTCAACAGCCCATCAGTCAGCCTCCACAGCCACCATCACTAAGCCTCACTAAGCTGACACAGCCATGTTATGAATCCTGTGTGCACCTCCCACATGGCTATGCCCCAAACTTCCATATGTATTCCCCTTAGCATATGTACTTCCAAGGCAGTGTACACCTGGGTACTCAAAGGTGTCCAAAGTGTCAAAGGACCATAATGATGTGGATGGAGTACGGATTGGGACAGGTGATGTGGATTCAGGGACTGGGGTAGAGGAGGAGGAGGGGGAGTCTGGATTGGCAACTCCATGGACTCATGTGGGAGCAAGGGAATGACAGGTGCTGACAAGGGCGCCAATGCTGCCACTGGTTGACTACCCAGCCCATAGCCTGCTGGCCAAGGCCCAATAGAATGAGGGCAATAATAATAAGAGAAATGCCAATAATGGCAAGGATGACAATAACCCCCTTAGTGAATGGAGGGAGTTTTCCTTGAGTCCAGTCAAATAAAGTATGCTGGGAACCTCAGTAAAATTTTCAAAACAGGTGAAAGGTAGGGTATCCCAGATAGCAGTTGCAATATGCCATGGGGAGTTTTGGATGGAGGCGATGGAGGGCATCAAGGAGCTGTTTAGAGTTGCTGAGGTTTGATTCTGGTTCCAAACTGTTTTCCTCCAGGCCATAGCCTTTCCATTTAATGAGGTATTGCAGTTTGGTACATAAGAGACAACTGTCCAAGATTGTCTTGACCTCATATTCGGTGTCACCCTTTGCTGTCATGATTGGTTTGGGTACTGGGGGCTGGCATTGCTCAGGAATATGATCAGGTATGAATGGGTGGAGTTTGCTGACATGGAAAACTGGGTGGACTTGTTGGAAGTTCTGGGTTGAGTTTTAGCCGATAGGCTGATGGCGAGATAACTTTGTCAATCGGAAGGGACCAAACACTCTTGTCATCAAACTTCTTGGTAGGGCATGTTGTTGTGACATTTTCTGCATCAAGCCAAACTTTATCCCTTTTTCATAACTGGGTGCAGTTTGGTGATGAGCATCATAGAAGCGTGCCATGTCATGTGCCACTTGGTGAAGAGCAGACTTGGCTCTTCCATGGCTTGCTTCATATGCTTCACAAACTCATCAACGCTTCCAGGTGGGTTTCCTGAGTAGGCTCTGTGCCCAGGCATGGGTTTGGCCTGTATTGAGTTCAAAAGGAGAGTGTCGGGTGGCAGAGTGAATGTGATTATTATAGGTGAACTCTGCTAATGCCATCCAGTCATACCAATCATCTGCCTCTCATTGATGAAGAGGCATAGATATTGTTTGATTTCTGATTGACTCGCTCAGTCTGACCATCAGTTTTGAGGATGGTATGCTGTAGACAGGAAGTGTGAATGCCAAGGAGATGATTGAGTTCTTCATAAAGGAGGATGCAAACTGGGGTCCCCAATCACTGATAATCTCTTCAGGTAAGCCATTATGCTTCCAAGCATGGTCACGATAGAGTTGAGCAAGTCCTACAGAGTCAACCTCATCTGTAGTTGGGATTGCATGCATTCATTTTGATAGGCAGTATAGAAGAAGGGTTGGGAGCTCCGATGACCCCCAAATCAAATCTGGTTCAGCCAGTGTGTAGATAGGAGACTGTGTTTCTGTTTATTCAAATGGGTTGGTTCACTTCAATGGTTGATCACTCTCTGCAAGATATGTATGTGTTTATTGGAGAATGGAATGTGATATGGACTAGCAATAGTCAATGATATATCGTAGATGCTTATAGGAAGGCTTATACGTCGTATGGAATGCTTATAGAAAGGCTTATATGTGTTCGTGTTGCATTTGTTCATTTACTGATATTTGTATGTCCTTGTTTATGTCCTCCTAGTCAAAATGCGGATATCTGTGGAGCT
>MU129146.1:16045-84993 GCA_014904985.1 Hydnum rufescens UP504
GTATCCCAGATAGCAGTTTGCAATATGCCATGGGGAGTTTGGATGGAGGCGATGGAAGGCATCAAGGAGCTGTTTAGAGTTGCTGAGGTTTGATTCTGGTTCCCAACTGTTTTCCTCCAGGCCATAGCCTTTCCATTTAATGAGGTATTGCAGTTTGGTACAATAGAGACAACTGTCCAAGATTGTCTTGACCTCATATTCGGTGTCACCCTTTGCTGTCATGATTGGTTTGGTACTGGGGGTGGCATTGCTCAGGAATATGATCAGGTATGAATGGGTGGAGTTTGCTGACATGGAAAACTGGGTGGACTTGTTGGAAGTTCTGGGTGAGTTTTAGCCGATAGGCTGATGGCGAGATAACTTTGTCAATCGGGAAGGGACCAAACCACTTGTCATCAAACTTCCTTGGTAGGGCATGTTGTTGTGACATTTTCTGCATCAAGCCAAACTTTATCCCCTTTTCATAACTGGGTGCAGTTTGGTGATGAGCATCATAGAAGCGTGCCATGTCATGTGCCACTTGGTGAAGAGCAGACTTGGCCTCTTCCATGGCTTGCTTCATATGCTTCACAAACTCATCAACAGCTTCCAGGTGGGTTTCCTGAGTAGGCTCTGTGCCCAGGCATGGGTGTTGGCCTGTATTGAGTTCAAAAGGAGAGTGTCGGGTGGCAGAGTGAATGTGATTATTATAGGTGAACTCTGCTAATGCCATCCAGTCATACAATCATCTGCCTCTCATTGATGAAGAGGCATAGATATTGTTTGATTTCCTGATTGACTCGCTCAGTCTGACCATCAGTTTGGAGATGGTATGCTGTAGACAGGAAGTGTGAATGCCAAGGAGATGATTGAGTTCCTTCATAAAGGAGGATGCAAACTGGGGTCCCCAATCACTGATAATCTCTTCAGGTAAGCCATTATTGCTTCCAAGCATGGTCACGATAGAGTTGAGCAAGTCCTACAGAGTCAACCTCATCTGTAGTTGGGATTGCATGCATTCATTTTGATAGGCAGTATAGAAGAAGGGTTTGGGAGCTCCGATGACCCCAATCAAAATCTGGTTCATCCAGTGTGTAGATAGGAGACTGTGTTTCTGTTTTTCAAATGGGTTGGTTCACTTCAATGTTTGATCACTCTCTGCAGATATGTATGTGTTTATTGGGAGAATGGAATGTGATATGGACTAGCAATAGTCAATGATATATCGTAGATGCTTATAGGAAGGCTTATACGTCGTATGGAATGCTTATAGAAAGGCTTATATGTGTTCGTGTTGCATTTGTTCATTTACTGATATTTGTATGTCCTTGTTTATGTCCTCCTAGTCAAAATGCGGATATCTGTGGGCTATAGAATGGTCAGTGCTTTGGTTAGTTTTGTTAGTATGCTTCAATCTTCTTTCCTGACTCATATTTTGTTATGCTTACTTTTTCCTTGATGTCCAGCAACTCTAACCTTAGGTTCTGCAACTATCCTTGGCTTCAGTATTTTGCATGAATGGCTTCCAGTAGCTTGGTCTCAACAACCTTGAAGATGACTTAGTCCAGATGGCTTTAGATAGACAGTTCTTTAGATTATAAGCAGAATGGTAGCAGTAGTTGACAGTGGTTGATTTCCAGAGTGAGGAGATGGGGGGAACAAGAAAATCTGCTAGCTTATATACCTATCTGAAGGTGGCTGTGCATGGAGCAAGAACAAAGAGTAATAAAGCTATGGAATCATAGTGGAGTAAGAACAAAAGAGTAATAAGAAATGATGTCATAATGCGGTCATAGCTGAGTCATCCATAGAGTGTGATGTCATAGTGAAGTCATAGTGATGTCATTCATAAAGAGAACAAAAAGGATTCATAAAGGGAATGATGTACTAATTTGCTGAGCTTGTGGAGTGGTTGGAGCATGATGTCACTGGTCTTGTGATGTGGTTTGGGGCTCATAGGAAGTGAAATTAAGGGACATCTCCGGGTTCTGGAGATTAATCTGAGCATAGTCCAGTGGTTAAGGTGTTTTTTGTTATGCTGTTAATAAAAGGACAAGTGCATGGTGTGGATTCGATGCAGAGACAGCAGTTTGCATCCTTTAATAGGCGTGCTTGGTATCATTCGATGCGGATTTTTAACAGCTTTCTGGGCGCGGTGGTTTCGAGCAGATCGGATGCGAACTGACAGAGAAAATTCGTTTTTTACTGATGGGTGTTAATTCTGATAGTAATATCATTCTGTAAAGTTCAATTTTGATCTGTTCTTCACATGCTTAGTACCGTTGGATGCGAATTTTTTATATCTTCTAGAAGCGGTTGTTTCGAGAGGATTGAATGCAAACTGATGGAGGTATTCGTTGTTTACTGAAAATCCTGGATTTTAATAGTAAAATTGGCCTGGAGAGTGCAGTTTTGGTCCATTCAACTTGTGTTTGGTACCGTTCGAAAGGTGTGAATCGTAGCTTTCTAAGCGTTATATGGGTGTACCTCTCTGATCAAAACTGACAGATTTATTAAAACGAATTTGGTTTCTGCGCATAGCTGTAATTAATCTCATAATCAGTCATGTGATCGTCCAATGGCTGGAAGTAGTGTAATTTCGCATTTTCTGATACTGGATGTTTTAATCTTCCACAGTGGTCAACCCACTACCCAAATTGCATTATATCCCCAACTGAGTGGGAGGCCTGTGATGAAGTCTGTGGTGACGATTTGCCATCGATGATCTGGAACCCAATTAGGTTGGAGTTTCCCTAGTGGCATGGGTGGGAATGTTTTAGTGTGATTGCATCTGTCACACCCCTGTACATAGTTGGCAATATATTGTGTGATTCCTGGCCACCAGTAATTGCAAGTGACTAGCTCAACTGTCTTCCATCGACCAGGGTGCCCAGCCACAGGAGTGTCATGATGAGCCTTGACCAAAATCCCAAGTTGCGTCATGACATTGTCAAGGCTCATCATGACACTCCTGTGGCTGGCACCCTGGTCGATGGAAGACAGTTGAGCTAGTCACTCGCAATTACTGGTGGCCAGGAATCACATGATATATTGCCGACTATGTACAGGGGTGTGACAGATGCAATCGCACTAAAACATTCCCCACCATGCCACTAGGGAAACTCCAACCAAATCGGGTTCAGATCATCGATGCAAATCGTCACCACAGACTTCATCACAGGCCTCCCACTCAGTCAGGGATATAATGCAATTTGGGTAGTGGTTGACCGCCTATCAAAACGAATGCATGCAATCCCAACTACAGATGAGGTTGACTCTGTAGGACTTGCTCGACTCTATCGTGACCATGTTTGGAAGCATCATGGCTTACCTGAAGAGATTATCAGTGATCGGGGACCCAGTTTGCATCCTCCTTTATGAAGGAACTCAATCGTCTCCTTGGCATTCACACTTCCCTGTCTACGCATACCATCCTCAAACTGATGGTCAGACTGAGCAGTCAATCAGGAAATCGAACAATATCTACGCCTCTTCGTCAATGAGAGGCAGGATGATTGGTATGACTGGATGGCATTAGCAGAGTTCACCTATAATAATCGCATTCACTCTGCCACCCGACACTCTCCTTTTGAACTCGATACAGGCCAACACCCACATGCCTGGGCACAGAGCCTACTCGGGAAACCCGCCTGGAAGCTGTTGATGAGTTTGTGAAACGTATGAAGCAAGCCATGGAAGAGGCCAAGTCTGCTCTTCGCCAAGCAGCACATGACATGGCACGCTTCTATGATGCTCATCACCAAACTGCACCCAGTTATGAAAAAGGGGATAAAGTTTGGCTTGATGCAGAAAACATCACAACAACTGCCCTACCAAGAAGTTTGATGACAAGTGGTTTGGTCCCTTCCCAATTGACAAAGTTATCTCGCCATCGGCCTATCGGCTAAAACTCACCCGGAACTTCCAACAAGTCCACCCAGTGTTCCATGTCAGCAAACTCTGCCCATTCGTACCTGATCATATTCCTGAGCGACGTCAGCCCCCAGTACCCAAACCGATCATTACGGCAAAGGGTGACACTGAATATGAGGTCGAGACAATCTTGGACAGTCATCTCTATCGTACAAACTGCAATACCTCATTAAATGGAAAGGCTATGGCCCGGAGGAAAACAGTTGGGAACCAGAATCAAACCTCGGCAACTCTAAACGGCTCCTGGATGACTTCCATCACCTCCATCCAAACTCCCCACGTCGTATTGCACTGCTATCTGGGATACCCTACCTTTCACCCACTTTGAAAATTTTACTGAGGTCCCCCAGCATACTTTATTTGACTGGACTCAAGGAAAACTCGATCGTGACGCCAAGTCCTAAAAGGGGGGTAATGTCAGGATCAAATTGACATTTGCTTCTGCCTAAGGACTTACCCGTCAGAGTATCATTCTTCATCAACTCTATCATATGGTGCCTACTTCCTCAAATGCTCTTGTCTCCTCTCTCCCTCCATTCACTACAGGGGTTATTGTCATCCTTGCCATTATTGGCATTTCTCTTATTATTATTGCCCTCGTTCTATCAGGCCTCAGCCAGCGGGCTATGGGCTGGGTAGTCAACCAGTGGCAGCATTGGTGCCTTGTCAGCACCTGTCATTCCCTCGTTCCCCATGTGAGTCCATGGAGTTGCCAATCCAGACTCCCCCTCCTCCTCCTCTACCCCCAGTCCCTGAATCCACATCACCTGTCCCAATCCGTACTCCATCCACATCATTACGGTCCTTTGACACTTTGGACACCTTTGGAGTACCCAGGCGTACACTGCCTTGGAAGTACATACGCTAAGGGGGATACATATGGAAGTTGGGGCATAGCCATGTGGAGGTGCACACAGGATTCGTAACATGGCTGTGTCAGCTTAGTGAGGCTTAGTGATGGTGGATGTGGAGGCTGACTGATGGGCTGTGGAGCCGGCATTCTAGGAGGATCTGGAAGGTTATGGAAGATGGTGGAAGGCTCTGGAAGGCTGGAGGCTGTGTGCAGGAAATAGTATTTATAGCCCTTTGCAGTTGGGGGATCACCAGTTTCAATCTCTCAGGATTCCCACTGCGGTAGGTGCGAGACTTGTGTGTCCCTTGTTGTGTGGTGTATACTCAGGATTCCCACTGCGATAGTGTGTGGTTAATTAATCTCTTTCCTCTTTCTGTTTGTGGCTTCGACGGCAGTGTTGCCCTGACACCAAGAGAGTGTCCCCATCACCCCAAATCCCAAGAATCACTTTGAGGTCCTTTCCCAGTGAATCTCCACCCTTGGGGAAGGGCTAAATAATACCCTCTGGACCCCATCAAAGCCACAACCTCTGGGATTGAGTAGGGAGCCAGCAGGAGCATGGGAAATGGGGGCTGTATTGGGCCAGATGATCTGAAAATCATCAAACAGGATCATCCCAGCCTTAGGACTGACCCAACAAGTGCAGGGTCATTCACCACATGCCAGCTATCTCATAGCATGATTGAATGCAGTGGAAAACATGAGGCTATCTCCAGGCCAGGTGTGGAACCTCATCACCGACATGCCTGCCCTACCTGACCCAGGAGCCACCAGAGCCCATGACTACTATTTGGGCCTAATAAAAGTGGCCCCAATGCCCCAGCTCAGCTTGCTCTTCATGAGTAACCCAATACAAGCCCCATCATCCAAATTAGGGTAAGCCCCCATCATTTCCCAAGTGTCAAATGGGAACATGCCTCCCCTGGGTCCTTCAAGGTGCATGAGCCCTGAATCTTTCACAGGAGACCCACAAGTCAAGGACCCACCACCCTCTCAACCCCACAGCTCAAAGGGTAGTGGGGGTGGCCAGCTGGAAGGAGGCAACAGTGAAGGCCCTAGTGGAGGTGGAAGTGGAGGTGGAGGTCCAAGTGGTGGAAATGGAGGCCCAGGTAGTGGAGGAGGCCCAGGACAAGGAAGCCAAGGGCCAGGATCCCCTCCTAGTGGAGGTCCCTCAGGCCCCCTATTCCCACAGGCCCTCCTGGCCCTCCAGGCCTGCCAGGCCTGCCAGGCCCACCAGGTCCTCCCGGGCCCAAAGGACCACCTTCCAATGCCCCTCCCCCTGGCATTGTGTGGGACAATAAGCTTAAATGGTCCACCATACCTGAATGGGATGGAGCTCATGAGACAGCCATTGACTGGCTGTACAAATGTAACAACCTTGCAAGTCTAGGCCCTATGTTGGAGGGCCAGTTGCCCATGATAGCAACATGCCATTTTAAAGGAGCAGTAGCAACTGCTTGGCAGGCACACTCCATGCCTGTCAAACACCCAATTCTCCCGTCATGGGATAACCTGTGGGAGTGGGTCTTACATTGCTATCTAGGAGAGGTCTGGTACATGGCACAGCACCTCAAATATAATGAAGAGGTCTTCCATAGTGCCAAGTACCCCATGAATCACCTGTGGAGTATATACAACAGCAGATCCTCCTCTTGTGCATTTTCTTCCGATTCACCCCCAATAGTCCTGAGGAAATGGCTTCAGTCATGAACAACACACCAAATGAATGGGATGTCATCCTGTGCTGGAGTGACTGACCCCCAATAGAATTGGTCCTGATGTCAGCCAAACAATTTGAAGCCACATTGATCACCCAGTGGAGATCTTCACAGTACTACCGACATCGTTTAGGAGCAAGGAGCTCCAGGAGAGCCAATTTAGCCATGCAAGGGAACAATGAAGAAGGGGATGAGGAGGACTCCCTGCACTCCCCCTTTGAAGATGATTCCAAGGGAGCCTTCTACTACTCCAGTGAGGAAGCAGAAGGAAATAGGACCTCTTTGACAGCATTTAATGTGGGAAAGTGCCAGTGGCCGATCTCAGCACCCCCAGCATCAAGTACCTTCATTGAACAAGATGGCTGACAATGTCCAGAAAACCTACCCATATCCTCAAGATGACACTGTGGTCAGCCACAACAAGCCAGGCCAGAAGTGTTTCACCTGCAGGAGTGAGAAACACTGGGTCTGAGAATGTAAACACTATGGAGCTTATTCCAACCATCTCAAGAGGAGGACACTCAAAAAGGAGCACCAATGTTATGAGACACCTGGTTATAAAGCAGCATATTCAGCTGCTGTAGATTCCAACCAGAATTTTTAATTACAGGATGGATGAACCCAGCTCTGCCATCTAGTTCCCCTGTAACCTACCAGAAGCCCACATATATAGAGACTCAAGAACACTTGTTGCATAATGTAAATGTAGCAATGAGTAATATACAGCTTCCCCCTCCCATGAAATCCTTCCTGGATTCCCCAAGAAAACCTCCTGATAGACAGCACCCCTGCAATCTGGGAGAAACAAGTCAGCGATTCACAGCAGTGGCTGCAGCATCAAAGCCAGTTGAGAACAGGCCACCGGAATCACCAAAGGCTCTGAATGACCTTCCAGTGAAGGTTATTCATTGCCTCAAGGCTAGAACCACACCTCCAGGGAAATCAGCTCTGGGCATTACAGTGCTTAGCATATACGGTGGCTACTTGGGGTTGCTCTCAAGTCCAGAAGTACAGCTATGACTAGATTTGGGCACTGACATCATGCTGATATTGGAGGAATGCTATAAAGCCTTGGAATGTTGCCTGAAATTGCAAAAGGGGATGAAACTTAGCCTTTTTGAGCTCACCAACCAAGCAAAAATCCTTGGCTATGTGAATCTTTGAGTCTTCATGCCTATGATGGACAGTCGAATGCTAGAATTCATTGAGGAAGCCTACATGATACCAGAATGAATGTCCCAGTGTTGCTAGGGGGGACTTCCAGGTTAATTACAAGGTCTCCATGCTGAGAATGGCACAAGAGACACACCTCTCAATCAGTCAGCCAGAGGAGCAATTTGACATTTGTGCTCATTCAACCCCCCTTGTGGCAAGAAATGTCCAAGTCCAGCCATGCCATCCCCAAGGGATCTGGAATCACACCACATACCAAGCCGCTTCCAGGAACCCTGACAGGTGCCAAGAATATAGCTGCATGCCACACCTGCTGTGAGTGGCAAAGGATGTGAGAATCTGTCCTGGATGGGCCACCAGGGTTCTGGTGGAAGGTCTAGTAGTGGGGCACAAGGAATGGTCATGGAGAGGGTTACACTTCCCATGAGCAATGGGTGCTTCCTAGCAGCTCCATCAGCACTGCTTAAGTCCAAAGAGCCCATAGTGCAGGTAGCCAATATGTCCCCCCACCACAGAATGGATTCACAAGGGCAATGTACTGGGCATCCCACATGACCCAGAGCAGTACTTCAATAGAGCCAGGGATGACAAACAAACACAGCACTTGAAAGCCTATGCCCAGGTAGTGCAGAAGATCACCCAAGGATTGCTAGGGACAAGGATCTATCAGATCAAGCATCAGTGAAGTCATGAGCACTGGAGATTCCCCCAGGACCCAATGATCCCAATGAGCTTTGGGGTCCTAAAACGTCAGAGCCCACAGACCTGACTATGTATGACTCAAAGAAACTCAAAGAACTCATAGACATTGCTCCAGACGTCCCTCCAGACATAAAAGTGAAGACTCTGGCTTTGATCAAAAAGCATATCCAAGCATTCAGGTTCAATGATTGCCTGGGGATATTGGAAACGATTGCCAAGATCCACATGAAGGAGGAAACCCACCCCATGTCCATGCCTATGTACAGAGCTTTGCCAGTGAAAAGACAAGTGATCAACCAGCAGATGGACAAGTGGATCCATCAGGAGGTGGTGGAACCCTCAAAAAGTCCCTGGGCTGCCCCTGTAGTTATAGCATATTGAAATGGGAAACCAAGATTCTGTGTAGACTACAGGAAACTCAATGCCATGACTATACCCAATGAATTCCTGATCCCTTGACAAACAGAGATCCTGCAAGCCCTGTCAGGATCACAGGTCTTGTCTTCCCTTGACACACTGGCAGGACCCCACCAGATGATGATAGACAAGGAGGATAAAGAGAAAACAGCCTTCCATTCTCACTGAGGGCTCTGGCAATTCAAATGAATGCCCTTTGGCCTTAGGAACAGCCCCTCAATCTTTCACAGCATGATGCAATCTATCCTTGCCCCATTCCTATGGATATTCTCACTGGTGTACATAGACGACATTGTAGTGTATTCAAAATCATATGAGGAACACCTGGAGCACCTTGACCAAGTCCTACAGGCATGTGCTGAAGCTAAACTACCTTGCTCCCAAGAAGTGCCACTTCATGTACACCTCTATCCTACTACTGGGGCAAAAGGTCTCCCAACTTGGGTTGTTGACCCACAAGGAAAAGATCAAGGCTGTTATGGACCTAGCCCACCCCCATAATAGAGCAATGCTGCAAACATTCCTGGGGATGGCCATTTACTTCTCGCACTTTATACCACACTACTCAGAGCAAGCAGTGCCATTATTCAAACTACTATGAAAAGCCAGAAGCTGGACTTGGGGGCAGAGCAAGAATGAGCCTTTGAAGACGTCAAAGAAGGGCTGGTCTTAGCCCTGTGCTCAGTCACTCAATTCCAGCTAGGCCATATTGTATATATTCCGATGCATAGGATGTAGCCATAGGGGCCAGTCTACAACAAATCCAGCCAATAGCAATGAGAAATCTGAAGGGTACAAAAATATACAATAAGATCCTGGCTGTGCATACAAAAGGCAAGCCTGTCCCAAAAATAGCTCATCAAGCCTCAAAGAATACAAACAACATGCCTGACGCCAGCCCCTGGGCTGAGAATGTGGAAGACATGATAGTACATGTTAAACAAGTAATCACCTACTGGAGTAGGTCCCTCAAGTCTGCCAAATGAAACTATTTGGCAATGGAGAGAGAAGCCCTAGGGGTTAAGGAAGTGCTAGTGCATTTCCAACCCTTCATCAAAGGTGAGAAAAACATTGTGATTACAGATCATGCAGCCCTGTGTAAGCAGGATGGTTACGAACCAATCCAACTACTGTCCACGTCGTTGAGGAGAGGACAAAAGAAGGGAGCCACGGGGACAATTTGAATATTCAGTTCCAGGGAAATGAAGGTCTTTTTGGATAATAGAAAATCCCAATGAACAGTGATTGCTCAAAGGAATAGATCAGTGTCACAAAATAAAGATGTCAAGGCCACACCCTGAAGTTGTCCTCTTGACTATTCAGTCTAAATGCAGCTGTACAAAGTCTTGACAAATGGGAAATCTCCTCCAGACAGCAGCAATACTTCAGTGCCTCAGACTGTGATAGGGGGAAAAACCAAATATTTACATGCCCCCTCCCCTTTATATACATTCCAGACCACAATTCAAAATTCCGGAAGACAAGCAGAGATAAGGGAAGCATAATGAAAAAGAAATGAAGCTAAAAGCTTCAAAACTGGTGGAGATATTCAAGAATCAAGTAAAAAAAGACAAAAAACACTTTACAAGGCATTCCTCTCTTGAAACTGGATAGATTCCCTTAAGGAAAGGTGGAATAGGTCGCCCTGAGTGCCATTTGCATCGGAATTAAGAGGGCCAGAACTAATTTGTCATTTGTGTTGGTGGAGCAAGGGGGGAGTCATGAGGAAGGGGTTGTCTTGTGAAAAATGGAGTTCGCGTCCGTTCGTTTTGCCCTTGGTACTGTTCGATGCGCATTTTAACAGCTTTCAGGGTGTGGTACTCGCGAACAAATCCGATAAGAATTGGCTTCGCAAAGTAAGAAATACTCCTTCAGAGTATGAATCATGGCAAGATATTGTTACAGGGACTGCATTTTGATCCGCTCATTTCGTGTTTGGTACCGTTCGATAGGTACAATTCGTATCCTTCTGGGAGTGGTCGTTCCGAGTCGATCCGATCAAAACTGACGGAGGAATTCGAAAAATACTTCTTTAGAGTGACATAATCCCTTTTTGAATCATGTGATGGGTCCGCGGGTCCAGAACGAAGGCCAGGCACAGTCTGCGTCATTACATAATCACAATTCTTTGCCCTTAAGGCAAAGGAACGATGTGGAATGATGGGTTTCAGATGTATAGAATTTGGACTGTTTCTCCAATGAATGAACAGCTTGAAAATAAAGGATCGGATGGACATTCAGTCCATTTGTTTGGTTGTAAAATTGGCCTCGGATGGTGTTTCTATGGTGTAGGGATTTATCCCTCCAACACCTGCAATGGGCCAGGATGTATGAAAATGCCAACAGACATCTCACAGTGTGGGGGCAGTATTTGCAGCATATCCAGGCCTGGATATAGTACACATAGTGGGCATTGTTCACTCCAATGTTGACCCCCTCTCAAGGCTACAACAGGTTCTGCCATATCAATTGCCTGTGGAAGATAGCTCCCCCTCCCTGCCAACTCAGCTCCCAACACAACTGATGTATGCATGGGAAGACATAATAGAGAGGAAGCCCACTGAGTGAGCAGCATTCCTTTCCACCTGAGCACAGAGCAAGAAGCAAGGTCTCCAGGAGGAAGGGAAGGCTACTGCTGGGGCAACAGATGAGATAGAGTTGGCTGCACAGTGAAGAGCCAGAACAGCAAATGCCCTGGGCCGAGAACACACGCCATGAACACTCAACATCAATATCAGCCCCTGAAGAATAGAAGCCTTCATTCAAGGATACCAAGCAGACCCCAGCTTCTGGCAACCATGGAATGAAGTGGCAGAAGATGAATCAGAGCTCTTGGTGGCCCAGAGATTTTATAAGCCTTTCCACAAGCATCCCAGATGTATAAGCCTTTCCTTAAGCATCCCAGATGACATATAAGCCTTCCTACAAGCATCCCCTATGTATAAGCCTTTCTACAAGCATCCCCTGCATATAAGCCTTTCAACAAGCATCCCAGATGATATATCATTGACTACAGCTAGTCCATATCCATCCTATTCCCCACTGAACACCATACACATCTTGCAGAGTGTGATCAACCATTGAAGCAAACCAACCCAATGAATAACAACAGAAATACAGTCACCCATCTACACACTGGCTGAACCAGATTTTGATTTGACAGTATGGTTGCCATGGTCAGGTTTTGGTCAGGTTTTGCCCAATTTGGCAAAACCTAAACCTGACCAGGTTCCAAAATCACCCATGAGGGCAAAACCTGAACCTGACCTGAGGTTCGGTCTCATTCAGGTCAGGTTCAGGTTTAAACCTGGTTTAAACCTGAAACCTGAGGTATGAGGAAGCCAACATTTTCAGGGGATACTACAGAATATCTAGACCCTCTGCTCAAGTCTCTGCCTCTGGCACTCCCTTTACATCCTGATTTAGATCCACATCTCCTTCCTAGCCCCCTTTCATCTTCTGGAGATGGTATTTAGTATGGATGCTGCAGTTCAGGTTTAAACCTGTGGAACCTGAGTTTAAACCTGAACCTGACCCAGGTCAGGTTCCATTGGGTCAGGTTTCATTTCATTTTCTTCAGGTCAGGTTCAGGTTTTGCCCTTGCCCTGAATCCAAAAACCAGTCTGAAACCAGGTTTAAACCTGAACCTGAAAGGTAGGGTGTAAGTTCCATTCCATGTAAATTGACCACTATTCTGGCACCAAATCTGGCAATTTACACATGTGACAGTTCTGGAGTCAGAAGTCACATGACTTGGCCATCAAATGAGGTAATTGGTGCAGGTCATACAACACATGACAGAATGTAGTGACTAAATACCATCTCCAGAAGATGTGTAAGCAGTAAATTGAAGTAAAAGGGGGCTAGGAAGGAGATGTGGATCTAAAGCAGGATGTAAAGGGAGTGGCAGAGGCAGAGACTTGAGCAGAGGGTGTAGATATTCTGTAGTACCCCCTGAAAATGTTGGCTTCCCTCATACCTCAGGTTTCAGGTTTAAACCAGGTTTAAACCTGAACCTGACCTGAATGAGACCGAACCTCAGGTCAGGTTCAGGTTTTGCCCTCATGGGTGATTTTGGAACCTGGTCAGGTTTAGGTTTTGCCCAAATTGGGCAAAACCTGACCAAAACCCGACCATGGCAACCATAGTATTTAGTCACTACATTCTGTCATGTGACTTGTGACCTGCACCAATTACCTCATTTGATGACCAAGTCATGTGACTTCTGACTCCAGAACTATAGTCACATGTGTAAATTGCCAGATTTGGTGCCAGAATAGTCAATTTACATGGAATGGAACCTACACCCTACCTTTCAGGTTCAGGTTTAAACCTGGTTTCAGACCAGTTTTTGGATTCAGGGCAAGGGAAAACCCTGAACCTGACCTGAAGAAAATGAAATGAAACCTGACCCCCATGGAACCTGACCTGGGTCAGGTTCAGGTTTAAACTCAGGTTCCACAGGTTTAAACCTGAACCACAGCATCCATATTTGACAGTCATCAGAGCTCCCAACCCTTCTCTATAGCAGCCCTCCTGCTCAAAGCCAGTGCTTAGAGTGGTTGGATTACTTTCCTCTTTCTGTTCACAGGTCCCTCAAATCCGCCTTGTCTAATCACAACAAATACCATGGTCCCTTGAAGTTGAGACCACGTTATTACACAGGGTGTCCATCAGTCATTGTAAAACCCCTGGAGTTGTGCCTGCAGTGGGCACACATACCCATACCTATATCACTAGTGGACCTCATTTTTTTTCATCTCACACACACCTTTAGGCACTGTCTAGACATGCCTATATAAAAACCACTCTTAGGTCAAATGCCAATGCAACTGGAACCCACCTAAGAGGTACCTTTTTGAGGGTACATTAGGTACTCTCTATCATTCTTTTCCTTCATACTTGCCCATACTTGCTTAGACTTAGTCAGACTTATCTGGACTCAGCCAGACCTATCTGTGTTTATATTTGTTTGGTGCCCTCATCACAGCATGGCCCTGACAGGTGGACACAATGGTTGTAGCCAGGTGCTCATCAGTTGTAGGAGATAAGTGCCAGTGGGTTGGGAGTTCACAGGACTTGGGTCTACAGGATATTTAGGCACTGCAGATGGCTCTGACCCTGGATTGAGGTTTGGGTGAAGTGGTGGCAGCACTGAGAGACCCAGAGCATTACACTTGAAAGTAGTTTGTTGAGCACCATTGCAAACCACCCCAAAGTCCCACACATCATCAGCTTCCACTCCATTGCATTACCAGGAATGATCACAAAGTGAGTGTGAGATACCAGCATGGTATTGTTGGCTATAAAGAAAGGTGCAAGAATCCTCAATATGGATTTCATCTTCTTGTTTTCCACCACTTTTGACTTCCAGCACTCATGCACTTCAATGAGTTTGGTAAGATAGGGTCTTTCTGGCCATGCAAATAAACCTGTGCTTGAGCAACTCTCAAGCTGTAGGCACTATTGTAACACACAGGGAGCAGAGAACCCAATTAGGGTGTTGTCAGTGATCCTGATTGCATAGAACAATGACTACCAAGGAAAGTATAGCTGGGGGCATACTTCAAGAGGATCATGAGTTAGATATGCTGCTATGAAGTCTTTGATTGGTGTGGAGAAGTTCCCATCAAGTGTTGGGTGGATTTTTCAGTATCAAGAATGAGACTTATACCAAATTTGACTCATTCAGACCATGTCCTAGATTTAACACTCAAGGCCCAGTGTTTGTGAAACACATTCACACCTTCATGGGGTGAAGCTCTGTGTATGGGGCTCCCCCTTTGCAGGTTTAATTGCAGTGATTTCCAAGCTCCAGATGTCTGCTGCATGGTTGTACCCAGATTGCTTGATGAGCTCAGGGCTCATCCAGTAGGGCTTTCTGACAAAGTGTTCCTTCTGGAGTGTCCTGCTTAGTTGGCCAGAGATGCCAAAGTCAGCCAATTTGACTATATGGCACAAAGGGATGTTCTGTTGAGATCACAGCAATTGGTCAAGTTGAAGCTACCTTCTCCAGCACTCTGTAACCTTCCAACCCTAACCTTCAGGGATCCTTTCCCATGAACCCAAGGACATTTCTTGGTGCTATATAGAATGAGCACACCAAAATGAAACCATGTCCAATGATCATTGGGGGGGTTTCACAACCCCCAAATCCCTCTGAAATCAGTCCCAAATAGTGACAAAACTCATTATTTCAGAATGGATTTGGAGCTCTGGTAGCTCCAAATCACTTTTCAAAAAGTCCTAAAGTAATGAGCCTCAAAATACAATCACCATGCCACCCAGTTGTTGGTGCTGTTTCCCATGACTTCAGCATAGCTGTTGGTGTTGTCCACCCTTCAGTTTGTGGTGAATAATGGCTGCATCATAATAATCTTACATTCCTTGTATGTGCTATACATAAGTGCTCAAATGAAGATGAAAATACAGAGGCAGAAAATGCCAATGGCTATGCTGAAGTTGTGGGAAACAGTGCCAACAACTGGACCAAATGGGTGGTACAGTAATTATATTTTGAGGCTCATTAGTTTAGGACTTTTTGAAAAGTGATTTGGAGCTACCAGAGCTCCAAATCCATTCTCAAACAACAATTTGTGTCACAATTTGGCACCAATTTAAGAAGGATTTGAAACCCCCTATTGGGCCACAGAAGGCCACCAACACCCACACATTCAATGTTTCCAATCCAAGGGACCTCAGTGATCCATCCTCACTGAGTCACAATCCCACAAGTCCTGCAGCACAGGGCCACCCCAGCTCTATAGTACAATTGCTTCCTCTGACTGGGGATACATGAATTTGGCTGACTCCCACCTTCATACAAGAAAAAGCAATTTGACCTTATAAAAGGGGAGGGGGATTACAGCAGTCACTACAATATTCCCTCTCATCTCTTGCCTTAGAACCCAATCCCATGCAGGGCCAGGAAGTTGAATCCCACCCTTGGCTTCTATATGCAGTATTGTATTGTTGGTCACCAAGGGATGGCTGGGTATAGAAGGGTTGGGAGCTCCAATGACTGTCAAATCAAAATCTGGTTCAGCCAGTGTGTAGATGGGAGACTGTATTTCTGTTTATTCAAATGGGTTGGTTCGCTTCAATGGTTGATCACTCTCTGCAAGATATGTATGTGTTTATTGGGAAATGGAATGTGATATGGACTAGCAATAGTCAATGATATATCGTAGATGCTAATAGGAAGGCTTATACATCATATAGAATGCTTATAGAAAGGCTTATACATGTTCATGTTGTGTTTGTTTGTTTACTGATATTTGTGTGTCCTTATTTACGTCCTCCTAGTCAAAATGCGGATATCTGTGGGCTGTAGAATGGTCAGTGCTTGGTTAGTTTTGTTAGTATGCTTCAATCTTCTTTCCTGACTTGTATTTCGTTATGCTTACTTTTTCCTTGGATGTCCAGCAACTCTAACCTTAGGTTCTGCAACTATCCTTGGCTTCAGTATTTTGCATAGATGGCTTCCAGTAGCTTGGTCTCAACAACCTTGAAGATGACTTAGCTCCAGATGGCTTTAGATAGACTTTTCTTTAGATTATAAGCAGAATGGTTGACAGTAGTAGACAGTGGTTGATTTCCAGAGTGAGGAGATGGGGGGGGAACAAGAAAATCTGCTAGCTTATATACCTATCTGAAGGTGGCTGTGCATGGAGCAAGAACAAAAGAGTAATAAAGCTATGAGATCATAGTGGAGTAGAACAAAAGAGTAATAAAGAAATGATGTCATAATGCGGTCATAGCTGAGTCATCCATAGAGTGTGATGTCATAGTGATGTCATTCATAAAGAGAACAAAAGGATTCATAAAGGAAATGATGTCACTAGTTTGCTGAGCTTGTGGAGGAGTTGGAGCATGATGTCACTGACCATATGGAGCATTCTGGGAAGCAAAATGAAGGGATATCTCCAGGTTCTGGAGATTAATTTGAGCATAGTCCAATGGTTAAGGTGTTTTGTTGCTGGTTGAGAATGGGGACAAGTGCATGGGATGGGATTCGATGCAGAAACAGCAGTTTGCATCCGTAATAGACATTCTTGGTATCATTCGATGCGGATTTTTAACAGCTTTCTGGGCGCAGTGGTTCTGAGCAGATTGGATGCAAACTGACAGAGAAATTCGTAAAATACTGATGGGTGTTGATTCTAATGGTAATATCATTCTGTAGAGTTCAGTTTTGATCTGTTCTCACGTGCTTGGTACGTTGGATGCGGATTTTTTATATCTTTCCAGGCGCGGTTATTCCAAGAGGATTGGATACAAACTGACAGAGAAATTCGTTTTTTACTGGAAATCCCGGATTCTAATAGTAAACTTGGTCTGGAGAGTGCAGTTCTTGTCTGTTCGACTTGTGTTTGGTATCATTTGAAAGGTGTGAATCGTGGCTTTCAAGAATTATATGGGCGTACCCTCTGATTAAAACTGACAGAGTTATAGAACGAATTTGGTTTCTATGCATAGCTGTAATTAATTTCATAATTGGTCATGTGATCGTCCAATGGCTGGAAGTGGTGTAATTTCGCATTTCTGATACTGGATGTTTTTATCTTCCACACTGGGGGACTGCCTGTGGACCTCAAAAACCACAATCAGTATCAAAGTATCATGGCACAGGTTGTAGAGACTTACACAGCTATTGCCCCAACAGGTCACCAGAATCCTCATCCCATGGTAATACACCAATGAGCACTTGAAACCTATCTTTGACTCTCATGACTCACCCCCTGCTCATGGTGACATGCCCTTTGGGGGACCATGATCCAAGCCCATGTTCACTCAATGAGTGGGAGAGTGCTGTTGGTGCTACCAGGAAATATCAGTACTGCAACCAGCTCTGGTTTAAATTCAAATCACCTCTAAGAATGCTTGGACTCCCCAATGGCTGCACTGTGAACACATCTGAGAAGATGGGTTCAGAGAGCAGTATATTCATGCTAGAACCAAGTCATTCATAAGGTTCAGAATCTCAGACAAGGATATGTTTCACAAAATAGCCCTGCATTTGGACATGTGTGGACTTGAACTGGTAGGCCCCAACAACCATCATGATTACCTTGAGAAAGACAAATAAGGTCTTGACTTTCTGACTATTCTCAGTGTTGTGTACACAGTATCAGGATGATGTAATTGGATGGGACCCATCCTGCAACCTTGTCTGCACTCTGGCATCAATGTTATCTTCTGAATCTGGATGTGTTATTTCTGCCATTACTACATGCATGGGTCACATCAATAATGCATCCATGCTGGTTCTGTGGACCTGCTGTAACTCAACAACTGGAGGAGGTGGACCACATGCTTTCAGGCTGTTCATTTCATAAGGTAGTTGTGAGAAAACAGAGACAGATACTATACACACCTGAATGATGCCATGTCATGAGAGCACCCTCAGGTTGCTGTTGCATTACCATTTCATACTGGGGTGGAGCTGCCATTCAAATTCAGGGGATGACCATTTTTTTGATCTTGATATCTGAGCTGGCAACCCTAAGTTGAGGACTTTCTGCCCTATCCAGATGCAAAACTGAGGACCCAGAATTTGGCACAATTTATTTTGAACATGACTCAACACCACCCAGATGCAAACCAAAAAGAACTCAACACTGGCACAAGTTGAGGAGGGATAGGTTGCTATATATGATTTTTAGGTAGCAGAAACATAAGTAGTTAGCTCACAAATTATATTTTTTAAGTGATTTAACAAGCTTTGAGTGGGTTTGGAGAAGATTCTCCAGAATTCTGAAAAGGAAATTTTCACCTTCTTGTGTGCACAACTATGAGGGTAGGAGGAGGGAGGTCAGAATACCATGTAGATGGCCCCTTACCATAGCACAAAGGCTGCAAGCCAGAGTACCAGGCGAGTGCTTAATTTGAACTTAAAGAAAACTTCAACATTGGCAGGGTTTGAACCAGGGGCCCACCAAAAACTTAGACTTAGTCCCTAGGACTATTACTCACTACACACAGCAGACATGACCCTTGGGCCTTTCATACATATATAACACTCTCCTGATCTGCCACTGAGTTGTTGGGTGAGGTGTGATCTCAGATTGGATCTGAATGTGTCAAACTAGTGTTGCTGCAACTTGACTTGGCTGGACTTGGACTGGGTTTCAGGTGACTCCATGTGACTGCTGAAGGACTTGGCTTATCACCAAAGCCAAGCCAAATTTAGGACTGGACTTGGACTTCAAGTCAACTTGAGCCATGACTCACCTATGTATGTAATGAACCTTTACTAATCAGCCTAAATCAAGTTGTCTTCCTCAGTAAGCCAGTTATGGTGTTCAGAATATCTTGAAGTATCATGTTTGTTGTCCAGATCAACCATATGCATCATTGGTCAGAAATAATAATAATAATTTTGCTCCTTTGAGTGACTTGATGGGTACATCCCAAGAAACTATACATGTGTGCTGACTAGTGTATGAATGGAACTCTCTGTCAGGGCCATGCTGCGACAAGAGCACCAAACAAGTGTAAACACAAATAAATCCAGCTAGTTCAATGTAAGTCCAGTCAAGTCTGAATGAATCTGGGCGAGAGTAAGATAGTAAGAGACAGGAGAACAGAGGAGGAATCCTGCAGCCCAGAAGGGTCTGGGTGGAGGTGAGCACAGCAGTCCTTAAGCTCACAAAGTCAGCTGGAAAACACTCAGAGCTGTAGTCCAGAGTAGAAGCGGAAATCCTGAGATTAACATTAAGGGAATAGGTACAGTGAGGCTAACCTGTGGTCTGGAGTAGAAGCAGAAATCCTGAGAGACCAAAGCTGAGTCTCTGGATGTTGCCCCAGACTACTTATACATAGGTCTTATACTATGGGGGATTGATTGCTTAATGAGAGGTAGTGAGGGGGCAGGCACAAGAGGGGAGCAGGCAGGGGATGGGAAAGTGGAGGGAACAGGGACAGGGCCAGGGGTAAGTGTGTGGGAACTGGAAGTAAAGGAAATGAAGGGAAATGAAACGGAGGCAGGGACAAATCAGAAATAGGCCAGAACCAAAACCAGAAACAAACTGGAACCACACTGGAACCAAAACCAGAATTAACTGGGAAACAGGTGAACTCTGACACTCTCCCAACACCAATATCAGGCAGGCACATATTTTTTTGCCACTCAGAAGCATGTTGGGGTCATGCTCCTACCAAAAACAGGTAATCACATGGAAAATTCAGAAAAGACAAATCACAAACCTACCAGCAAGTATGCACTGGTAGATGTGGGCTTCTGGGGTGTTGCCACCAGTGTCCGGGTCATATAGACCTTCAATTCTCTGTGCTAGTGAGTCTGCTACGTTCGATCATTGCCTCCGATAATTGTATCTACCAGCAGGTGTGTGTGAGAGGCTGTGAAGCGGCTTGCTTCCTCAGTCTCGGTGCATGAGACAGCAGAACTGACTGTGCAGGTGGGTGGGATCCCTTGCTACAGTCACTATACTCATGGCTAGGCTGGTAGTGGAGCAGTTGAAGGGTTGGGTGGGTGGGGAAAGAAGGTCGGAGGCTTATCCTTGACGATGTGAATGTCCCCCTTTGTCGAAGCGCTCAGATGCCGGAAGCTAATCCGGCTTCAGCCAACTCATTCACTTCTCATTCACTAGCCCTTCCTCTGTGTCGTCGTGCCTTTGGACTAAGAGGATTATAGCTAGCGAGTCTGCTACATTCAATCGTTGCCTCTGATAATTGTATCTACCAGCGGGTGTGTGTGAGAGGCTGTGAAGCGGCTTGCTTCCTCAGTCTCAGTGCATGAGACAGCAGAACTGACTGTGCACCCCAAAGAGCCAGTGCGCAATCCATAGTCAGTTTGCTGAATCTGTACTATCACCCCAACCAGCACCGGCCAGTGAATTATATTGCCTACAAGTCTAGCTAGTCTTCTTAGGTCTCGTAGACCTCCTGGCTAGTATGCCCATGTTCCCATTGCTCATCTGTGCTCAGGCCCATGCAGCCTGTATCTCTTTCCACCTTGCCACCAGGATGGGGTCTGTTTCTCTGAAATATACATCCATCTCATTGTCCACTTTCTTGAGGACTGCTGCATCATGGATATGCTGTGGTATGACAGATTGTAGGTTCCTCCAGTAGAGGTAGAAGGAATTGGAGCTCCATTGGCCCAACTTCTGTATGATTTGAATATCTGTGCCACATTCCAGGAGAAAGGTTGTGCCTCCAATCCAGAAACTGTGGCCTGAGGGTACCTCAAGGTTTGCTTCATGCCAGATTCTTGAGAAATGGTCCATGATCATCTGTTTTATTGGCGGCTCCCACCCACTCATGGTTTCGTAGCTGAAGAAATGGCCATGTGGTGGGACATTGCAATTTATCTCCAGGTGCCTTTCGATTGCTTGATAGGGGCATGTCAGGCCATCCTCATATGTCAGGATGAGGTCTGCCCCTTGCATTTGGGCTGTCTTGGTCCATGGGATGTGCAGCGACATTGATTTTACACCATTAAGGTCAGCCCTTTTCAGTTTTGTGCTGCATTGTATGTGTTGGCTTCCAGAGAAGGCAGATTTGGTGGGAACTGTGACTTCCCCCAGTCTGGCTAGGCCATGGAAAGCACTGCAAGCGATTGCCCAACAGGCCACGTCATATGTATTGCAAAAATCCATCTGGCGGTGAAGGGCATAAAGGTGAGGTATTGTCACTGGTGGGTGCAGTTCTTTCATGGATGCTTCTGGTGCAAGTTTCTGGCACCCTGCAAGTATCAGGCCCATGCGCGCACTTGATCCATGCCATGGTACATTGTGGTATCTGTGCCATGCTGCCAGGCCTGAAAACCAGTTCTTGATGCTGGCCTCCCTGATTACACCTGCTGTGTCAGCCACGAAACACCCGAGGAGTGTTTCATCTGCTGGTAAGTGGTGCCACTCATCTACATCATTAGTGTCTCCCCACTCGATCCACTGTAGTAACCCAGAGGCATAGGACTGTCGCGTGGATTTTTCTAATGCCTGCTGCATGACCCATTGAGTTTTACCTAGGGCTTGGGCTCACTCAGGGTAATTCAGAATAAGGTTGGCATGTTGTGCGACTACCTGTGGTGATACCCAACAGAACATATGGTGTTCTGCTTGGACCCATGGCCAGAATGGGGAAGTTTTCAGGTTCTTGTTCTCACCTCTTGGCTTTTGGCCTACTGACAATGGTATTGGGTAGATGGTGAACTCACTGGTCTGCTGGTAGACTGGTACCACATCTGGTGAGGGAGGAAATTACTCTGATTAGGAATCTTGTATTATACTTCGTATAGGAAAGCCCTGAGTCCCTTGGGGACTCTGAATTGCTCAGGAAGTCTCTGTAACCCACCAAAGTTTCCCCGTGACACTCAGTCTGCTGGATTAGCTGCACTTGCAATATACTGGACTTGAATGTCTAGATCAGAGGCCTCTGAGATGGCCCAGCCCTGTTGGACTGCCTTGTTAGTCCATTGGTTGTGGCCTTGGCCCTGACTGAAGGCACCATTTGCACCTTTGTTGTCTGCTGACACCTTGATGGTCTGGCTTTGAATTCCTCATGCAACTAGCCACTGAATTGCAAATTTGATTGTGATGCTCTTAGTGCCACTTATGTCCCTACCACTGTTTCCTAGTGCTCCTGGAAACCAGTGCCATGCTTTGTAGCCATCACCCACATGTAAACCAATACCCCAGTCTGATGAGGCATTGACTGAGATTCCATAATCCACTGGCACCCGGGTCTGGGTGAGGTTACGGAACATGCCTGGTTCAGCCAGTTGGTCTGCCCACCAGCTGATGTCCTGCACCATGGTACTTGGCATTGTACGCATTGCATGGGGGGATTGGAAACTGTTCATGAAATGTTGGAGGGGTGGGAGTCGCGATCTGCCCTGGCGATAGACAAATGTGATGTGCATCAGGCAGCCATGGAGTTTGGTGATGGGTTGAACTTTGGTTTTGTTGTTGGGTGAGCTTAACAGGGCTGTGGCCCGGGCTCAGTATTTCAGGCACTTAATTTTGGGTAATGAAACACACCAAAGGAAATAATCCCAAAGGAAACCTATGTATACCTGCTCGAAGGTGAAGGGCAGCCATTTCTGTGGTGCCCATGAGACCCCTAAATCATCCGTGACCCTGGTGATGTCTTCCAAGGTATAGCTGTAGGTCCACACTTGGACTGCTGCTCCCTCCTTCCTGAGACTTGAGGCTTCCATTTCGTTCACCTCCACTGGGTGCGCTCTGCAGGCTATGGCATGTGGTGTATCAAAGAGGATGGTTGTATTGGGCAGTCGGAAATACCATGTCAAAACTGTTAGTCAGGTGTCCGTGGGTGGAGAGGTCATGGCAGGAGGGGTTGACAGTGGTTGGCTTAGAAAAATGAGGTCATCTACCCATCTTTTGATTGGTCCTATTCTGCTCATGAGGAGAATGTCTTGTACTGGTTCGAGCACTGCTCCGCAGATCCCAGCTCCTGGCTGGACTCCAAAGGGCACTGCTTGGTTGACATAAAACTGTCTGTCTGGACTGTGCTGTATGAGCCACCTCTTGTCTTCTGGTGCAAGTGGACACTGTCAGTATCCTGTGTCGATGTCGCTGACTGCTGCCATTGTCCCCTCTGGACATGTTGCAATCTGTGCCCAATTCTGATTGTCAGTTGACTGTATTTACACTTGGTTACATGTCCCAAATGGAAGGTTCTGAGTTTGTGGCTATGAGTCATACTCAGAGAGTCATTGACCCATACCATTGCCTGCTGGCACTCCTACTTGGCACCACCCATGCTCTACGAGTCACTGGGCATTGTGCTGCTGGGAAATTTTTCCCCATGGCCTGGTCAGTCCACACTCGTTGAGCTGTGGAACCTCGCAGCCTGAGAGAGTTCTGCCAAAGGCCCGGACACCCTCTCGTTGGGTCTGCATGCAGTTCTGGGGTGGACAGTCCTGACAGGCACTGCCACACCCTCTGTGCTCTGACGATAGCTGGTGGGAGAGGGGGAGAAGGGGGGGACTCACAAAATTGGCTACTGATTCTCCGCCATCCCACACTGTGGGGTAATCATTCAGGTCAAGCAGGTCATTGACAGTGATCCCTTGGGCATCTCGTGCTGAACAGTCGATGATGAGGTGCCATTTGGTGACTGAGGCTGGCTGCCCTGGGACTCGTGGCTTTTCTACTATGTTGAGGGGTGAGCAAGAGAAATGGCCATAGGTTTTGATGACTTCATCCGAAGTGAAAGGTCCAACAAGTCTTCCTTTTGCGACCTCATCGGCAATGTATTTGTTGACAAAATTTTCCTGTAATTTAGCTCCAGTTTGATTATTGGGGGGAAATGAATGGGATAACGAAGGGAGTGGGTTCAAGAGAGAGAGAGGGAATCCATTCCTGAGCCAGCTAGTGATGTTAGGATGCCGTTCTGATAGATTGTGACAAAGAAGGGCAGCCTTGAAATGATCAGCATGATATTTTGTTACAATCTGTGCTTTGTCTTCAGCATGATGCCAATCGCCCTCTGTGGTCTTTACCTCCACAAATGGAGCACTCATGGAGTCCTTGGCAGTCAGGTTTGGAACAAGGTCGTCCGTAATATGATGAATAGCAGTACTCTCTGGAGTTGGAGATGCAGATGACCTTCCTGCTTGCTGAGCATGAGCAGACCAGGCTTCCTGTTGTCATGTCGATTGATTTGCAATCTGGGGCTCTGTGGCCCGCCCTTCCACAACACCAGCAATGAGCCTCAGGGCTGGCACACTTGTTGCTGCCTTGAAAGGGCTTTGTGTCTTGGTGTTGTAGAGCATACTTGGTATGTGATGTGCTGCTGTCTGCGGGCCACGCCAGGGGGTCGAAGCGATTTGAGGACAGTCACTCCTTCGGTGTGCAGAACTGGGAAACCAAGGTCTGATCTGGATCTCATGCCCCTACACTCCAGGCTAAGATCTGGAACCTTTCCTGGTTGTATGCCACTTGTGCATTCTGAACTTCGCGCTCTAGGTTTGCATCTCGGAAGGAAAATGGGCTGGTGAAGAATTTCCTCTGAAGTGTATGCTCTGCCCAGGCAAGTACTGGGAAATTGAAATCCCACAGTGTGTGACTCTTGATGAAATTGTGGAGCTGATGGAAGTTCTTGATCGTTGTGTCATCGGCCACACCTTCCATCTTGAGAAGTCAGGCAAAACAGGTCTGCGCCTCCAACCATTCGTGTTTGGGAAGGTTACAGTCTCGTGCATCGCTATTTGTGTCATCTATGTATTCAGCTTCAATGAGTCCAGTACTGGTCTCTACTGCGTGCATGATCTTCTTGATGGTCGCATCATTGAGGGCATAGTCATGATACTTCGGGGCAGTGAGGTCAGCAAAGGGAATGAAAAAGCCCTTCTGGGCTGTCCTCAACATGATCTCTGGGATTATTCCTGAGTGCTCGACTGCTTCTGCAGACATGTAGTTGGCTGCTGAGAGTGCATGCTTCTTGTTGGTCTTGGTTGGTGGTGTGTTTGCAGTGAGTGAAGCAAGTGCTGCTGCTGTAGCAGCGGTGATCGATTCTGCAGCAATTCAGGTCAGCAGTGTCTCATTTGACTCTGCAGTGCTCTCTGTGTTGTTACTTGCCAGCCTAGCCTCCAAGGCCACAATACTCTCATTCAGTGTCTCTCTCTCACGTTGGAATGCCTGTTCAGATTTCGCATGGTCTATTTGGAATTTCCTCAGTTGGGCTTCCAACCGCTGAATGCGCTCCTCTGCTGTATCTCCACTGCTGTTCTCACTCTGGTCTCCCTGGGACTCGTTCGTCATTCCAGAGTTCAGACCAGGGGGAGTTGGCAGAGGTGGTATGGATGGGATGCTAGTCTGCATGTTGGCTTTAACAATTCCACCTGTCATATTCTGTCTAGTTCTCCAAGGACAAGGATAGTGTGAAAGAGTCTAGTTGTTGACAGACACTCTTGCTTGATGCAGAATGGAAGAAAGAAGGTTGGGAGGCTTATCCTTGACAATGTGAATGTCCCCCTTTGTCGAAGCGCTCAGACGCCGGAAGCTAATCCGGCTTCAGCCGACTCATTCACTTCTCATTTGCTAGCCCTTCCTCTGCGTCGTCGTGCCTTTGGACTAAGAGGATTATAACTATCCTCCCTATGCAGTATCTAATTCTTCTCTTTGTATCAAATACATGATACCGAGTCTTGGCTTGAGTCGACTTCAAGCTCAAGCCAAGTTGCTGGAAGTTGAGTCTTTTGCTTAGTAAGCAAATGACTTGGCTCGACTCAGCTCAAAACAGGGCTTAGCTCAGCTCAGGCCCAAGTCTTTGGCAACACTCTGTGTGCCAAATTCTCAGTTTACATCCAGATAGGGGCAGAAAGTCAAGAGTGGCAACCCTACTATCTATAACAGAAGGGAGTTAGGTCAAGGATTACCTCATCTTCAGAGTTTCAATTTTGCTTAGCTCATCTGTGGAGTCTGAACTGGGCAGTGAGCTGGCAGATCCCATGTGATGAGAGCCAAGGTACCAAAAACAAACACTCTCACTCAGGTTTGAACATGGGACCTCTCAATGCCATTACAGCAGCAATCCACCTTAACCAATAAGACTAAGGAGACTACACACTCATTTGGTAATTAGAATCCTATGTACTGGCACTTCTAAGTGGTACCAAGGGAGCACAATCAATCCACTTGCCCGGGGGGTGGGTCTAATTCCAAGGGGGTTTGTTAGGGGAGGTTGGTAACTCCAGAGGGGGGGTATTACCAGGAAGTGGGGTATTACAGGAAGGGGGGTATTACCAGGAAGGGAGGGGGGGTGTTACCAACAAGGGGGGTATTACCAGGAAGGGAGGGGGGGTGTTACCAACAAGGGGGGTGTATTAGCAGGGGGTGTATTAGCAGGGGGGTGTATTAGCAGGGGGGTGTATTAGCAGGGGGGTGTATTAGCAGGGGGGGTGTATTAGCAGGGGGGGTGTATTAGCAGGGGGGGTGTATTAGCAGGGGGGGTGTATTAGCAGGGGGGGTGTATTAGCAGGGGGGGTGTATTAGCAGGGGGGTGTATTAGCAGGGGGGTGTATTAGCAAAGGGGGCCACTGGATGAGAATATGGGCATATTCTGTAGAGTGCATATGGGGAGCATTGTCTTGATTCCACATCTGAATTTGACATCCTCAGAAACAAGTGTATTGGCCCCAGAGTCCCAAATGCTATTCTAATACGAATTTCCATTTAAAATACCCTGATGAAATGCATTTCAATTTGGCATAATCAATGTGGTTATCTCATGAAATACAGATTATATCATTTTTTAAATGCAGGCATACAGACTTATGGCTGTTGGTGAGACAAAAACTTAATAGGGGGGTCAGGGGTTCCTGAGCTATATACTGTACATCATGTGGATTACATAATCAAGATGAGACTGATCCAATCCCAACAGCAGACAACAGGTCTCAATCAGAATAGAAAAAAAGTCCACCAGGAACAAATGAAAAAAAAAACAAGTGGCTGAGTTGGTTACATAAGGGATATCTGCACTGGCAGTACAAAGGAATGGAGGGTGTGCATGTGATAGGTGAAGATGGGGTGTAATAGCATTATGGGTTATGGATTACAGTCATGGGTTTGGGTTATGGGTGCAGGTCAGCCACAATACAGTCAGGTAACTTTTTCAGGGTACAGGTATGGTTTCAGTTCAGTTGCAGGTTAGCCACAGGGGCCATGGTTGCAGGGTACAGCTTCAAGTCAATACAGGCTATACTTTCAGATACAGTGTCATGGGGTTGAATATGAGTTTGGGTTTGGTCATGTGATGAATCCACACACATGGTGGGATTCATGGACACAACATCAGGAAACTTGACCAGAGGTTTGGCAGGTTTTTGGTGGTTTTTTGAGGTCCAGAGCATCCAGAGCTCAAAAAACCAGCTAAAACCAGCCAAAGCTCTTGGTCGAGTTTGCTGATGAAGGAGGGTGGTGCATGCAGCATGGGGACATTAGAGCCAGGGAGACAGGAACACCACTTCACTGTGGGTTAATCTCCAGGTATCACAGAGCTTAATTGGGGCCCATAGCCTGTTGGCAAAAGAAAAACTTGATAGGAGATCAGGAATTCCCAAGCTATATACATCATGTGGATTATGTAATAAAAACAAGATTGGTCCAATCCTCTCATACTAACAATGGCAGGCTCAAAGCTGGCACCATAGGCTCACAGCAGCCACCTAAGGCAGGGGTACAAGCCATGTATGGACAAAGCAGCCACCTAAGGCAAGAGTACAATTCATGTATGGACAAAGCAGCCACCTAAGGCAAGAGTACCAGCTATGTATGGACAAAGCAGCCACCTAAGGCAAGAGTACAAGCTGGCATGCACGGGTGACAGCCTTTACTCGTCTAACACGGGCAGCTAGCACCAATTAATTACTATTAGAAAATCAACATTGAACAGCAATTTCCTTCTGTTGGTCGATGTGCCAGTTGTGTGTTGTGGTTCGTCCATTATTTGACATGGTTCAAATTTAATCCGTTATTCTGCCTCCCAGACAACTCGTAAGTTCGATATGCTCCCCTATTGAATGACGCAAACTCCGACCATTAGCACTTTTGCAACAATCTTGCACCCGTTTTGATGGCATCCATGAGGTTTCTTGGCTGGAAGTGCAATCGCACCGATGGAGAAAAAGAGGAAGGTTACCAAGCGCATTCGGCAAGCTCGTCTTATTATCCGTATCATCATCCAATGATCCTCTCAACCAGTTCAATACCACATCCTTTCAGCTTCGACCTACTCAAGACAGCTCTTCTACTCGGTCAGTTTTTGAGAGTAGGGAAGCGTCTCCGAACGTCCCATCCCGCAAGGCTGCTGGAAAGAAACCCGCATCCATAAGATTCTTGCAGCTGAATACAGTGTCCAGCATCTGGACGAATTTCGGGAATTCAAAGGCGTCACCATCCATTGTAAGTTCTCGCGTTGATGCGAGGCCACCTGGGTGGGAGAACATGAAATGAGGCTGTCGCATCTTACGATTGACTCCAATCACAAGACTAAACCAGTTTGAATAGAACAGTGCGCGAGCGTATGTTGCAGCCTGTTTGACCAGATCTGGTCAATCCCTCTTGACCTCCACTCCCATGTCCACATCCCACCATCTCGAATCATGCCACAATTAACCCGCAGCTAAGGTTCGTCGGCCGCTAATCCTGGATCCAAGCGTACAATTCAAATGGCTGCCGAGCGAGCTGCCCACGAGGCTAGTTCGCCTTGAAATGTTCACCTACTTGGCCCATGGAATTTCCCCTGATGTTCTAATTCGTTGATATCCCGTAGATCATACTACCGGTTATCGAGTGCTCGGTGACCATAGCGGGTATGTCAACCCGAGACCTTGTTGCGACGAACTTTGTGTTGGAACAGGATGAAGACATGCAAGGCTGCTCATCCCATGGTAGAGTACGTCGCTGGAAATCTTGCACTCGTCACATGCAAGGCACCCCTTCTGGTCACTCACCTCCGTCGTCTAATATAGTTCGTAGAATATTATTTTCTAGGGTACACTACATTGTGCAACAAACTCCAAGTCCGTAACACCCGAATGTCCCGAGTCATTGCATCAGAAAATCTGAGATGCAGCAAGAATGTTCAAAAATGTTCCTTTATTTCGAGAACGAAATCTCAACTTCAAGGCCAGAAATGCCACGAACGCTGCGGTCGTTACCTTAGCAAATGTGAGCCTCGCGGTAGGGGTGCTGCAAGCAGTTGCATTCCCTCGGACGATCTTAGCCAACTGCGTGGGCTGGAAATTAATTGAACAAAGGCAGGCCGAAGTGAGAAAAGCGGGCGTAGCAACACGAAGGCTTGGATGGTCAACATACCCCATCAGACTTGGAATGATACACCGTGGCAGCAGAAATAAACGCACCCTCATGTTATAGACCATTCCGCTCTCGGGCCTAGGAAAGAACCACTCTCGATAGCTCCGCGAATTCGAGTATAGATAAATTTGAAGCCTGGCCGACCGTAGAACGTTCCCGAACGTAGGCGAGTAAGTGGATCATATTCGCCAGCAGAGTCATTGATCGCGATGCTGTACAACTGGTCTATATTCAGTTGCTGGGTGGTGTACACATTGAAATAAACTGCGATTGTCTCCTCCGGTAGTAGCATGATGTTGGGCTGCAACAGAAGGGGGGCTAGCTCTTGTGGGCTCGCTAGCTCTCTGTCACGATAATGTGAGTGTACTCAGAGAAAAGAATGGTAGGCCAAGGGCCAATGCAAATGAGATCGACACGTATGAAAAATATTCACCATATATCCATGCAGTAGCCCACAAAACTTGAGAGCAACTTGTGGGATCGGGGCAATTTCACAATAATATGTCACCGCTCAATAGGCGGAGCATCAGCCCAACAGCGAATGTTTTCATACCCCGAACTTCACCACAACATCGAGGAGTTTGTCATTGATATCGCGTCCAATGGGCCCACATTAGAGGTTGATGAGGACGGAGATACCACTCGAAATAAGCAACATTCTCATATGCGTATGGTAATAATGCCCCGGCAAACTCCAAGGCAGTAAGCGGAAGTGAGTATCGAGGGTGTGATTGATGCATCTGCACGGTTACTGGCATAGCCAGAGACATATCGGATGTCGCTACTGCTGCCGGTGTGAGAGAATGGGTGGCAGTTGGGAGGGCGGATGTCGCACGCTCCTGGCTGGACGGTGCGCAAGCAGTCTCTGGACCATTGACTGTAAGTTGTAGTCAGTTACCTGGCGATGAATGTCAGTGTTCAGTCCGTATGTCAACGAGAAACCAGGGAAGAAACAAGATCAAGAGCATGCGTTCGTATGCTGATGTCTTGATCTTCAATGCTGGAGATGATCTCATCCTGGTGGGCGGCAACGAGATGGGCAGGAGGGAACTATTTCTGCCACGACCAATAACGAAATGTATTTCACTGATTTGCACTTGCTGCACCGCCAACATATGTTTTGCTACACGAGGAGCCCGAACATAGCTCACAGTTCTGATCTGGGTCGCGCAAAAATGCGGCCAGTTTATCGATGCACGTCTTTGCCAGAGAGTTGCCACCTGGGCCCTCTACCATGCCACCGATAGTGCAAGTATGCACACATTCGTACAGGAGAGACACCGCAGGTGTTGTTGACATGAGATCTGTTACTGGCTTCTGCAGCTTTTTCACTAGACAAGGTTCGAACAGGAGCTAGAGAACCTAGCTAAGATAAGAATACCAGGGGATAATGAACCCAAGCAGAAATATTAGACACTGTAGTAGTTTGGGAGAATGGATGACAAGGGACAGACCTGGCTTGATCACTTTAATGAGCATCCAATTATTGGAAGACTTAGACACAATATCGAATAATTGGGGGGCGAAAGGAAGGTAATACTGGGCATCCCGCCTCGCCAGTTCGCAAAGCACATTAACCGTCGCAGATACAGCCCCTGGATAATGTCAAGGTCGATTCAGCACATTGCAGACAAACGAACATGCTGAGCAGACCTGAATCGGGGTCATCAAGCTTCTCGCGAAGAGGATTGAAAGAATGCGGGAGAACTTCAGGATACTTCATAAGGACCTGTACATCATTAGAATGCACGTTCAGTATTCGTGGTCGAGAATGGTTCAGCATGCAATCAGGTCATGCGAGAGATCACGCCAGATCTGGAGTGATAATATGTGATAAGCCATCAAGGAAATGATTATATCAGCCAGCTGGGAGATGCAATGTCTATGAGAGTCAATGTATATGAGACCTGGGGATGGATCATGCTGGAGGAATCATTGCCTTCTTCTTCAAGGTATTAGTGGTCAGCATTATAACATCGATATCCACTTTGAACGAATTGCATCGGCAGTAAGGTATCCTACCACTTTTAGGTGGATCTTAGAAGAAGACTTGTCCTCTGCAATGCAGAATGAGGCCCATGACATGTCATAGCCCAACATGTCGAGCTAACAGAACTCATTCAGACAAGGGAAATAAATGTCAAGATTATCACGCACGTAGGTCGGCTTAAGAATAGCAGCAGCCTTAAGCTTCATGTCCTCACTTCGAACCTCACTCCGAACATCATTTGTGGCCAGTGAAATGAACTGCGGTTCATTTTTCTTGCTCGATGCTCGCAGACCTCGAATCAAGTCTGAGAGGGTACGTTCGAACATTCTGAGTAGTTGTGGTCGGATGCTAGACGGAGGTACCACCATGCACTTTTCAGTGGCCCTAGGTGTCGCACTTTGAGGGAGTTGGTTAATTAGATTCAAGGAGTGTAACAAGCGCCGTCGATAGACTCACTCGAATCCAGAGTTATCCGGAGTACCTTACATACCCAATGATGGATCAAATGAAATAAATGTGGGATCTTTGCGATAAGGGCGCGAAGGGCATTTTAATCTGCTCAGGAAATTTAAGAGTGGAGAGGCTCATGAAGACTCCACGGAGGACGGAGAAGACAGCAAACAGTATGTTTTCTCTATTTTTCCAGACTCCTGGAGGACGGGAGGAGAGTGTTGTATACCGCGGAAGGCGCCGAGAGTGGTTTACCGTACCTAAATACGTAAAGTAACAGTAATGGGTTGCAAGCAGGATTGGGGAGACTTGGATGAGGAAGTTACTGCAATGACAGAGCTGAATTTTCAGATTGCATCCGGGTGTTGAGCTGGCGGATGTTGCCGACGTCCAATGCTCGTATCCGATCTCCACTTCGGTGTACAATGCTGAACTCGCTCGCAGGCCGTATTCGCCGAGCAACCGTCAGCAGCAATAAACATAAACACTCTATCGCTGCAGGCAATGCCCTCAATTCCCGACTCAACGGCGTTTCGAGTGCACCCACTACCCCCGGCGTCCGCACTGCTCCTGCGTATTTTTCAAGCACTCCATCGCCGGCAACCGGATCACGTCTTTCTGGATCTGGATCTACTGTGCATTTGCTGTATGACACCAACGAGCCACCACCACAATCCGATGGTACCACCTGCTTTGTCTGTATAAGTGATACACACTCGCAGACCTTTGAGGTGCCTGATGGCGACATTCTCCTCCATTCCGGCGACCTGACCTCGTGTGGGAAGGAAGAGGAACTAAACCATACTCTCCAGTGGCTTGCTAGTCTTCCGCACAAACTCAAGATGTGAGCAGCGTTTAGAATTGTTTGGAAATGCCAGCTTATAGACATGATCGAAGTGTCATCGCCGGGAACCACGACCTTCCTTTGCATAAGGATTGGTATGAATCAAATTATGAACGGTGGAAACCCCACCGAGACGACAAGGAGGTGCAGTCTTACTCGCTCCCGAATCCCCATCCTTCATGCTCAGCCTCATCCTGTCTTCTAGGATTCTGATGAGATCCTCGCACTCATGAGAAGCCCCGCAGTCCAAGCAGCAGGTATAGTTTATCTGCAAGACGAACTATATGAATTTCAACTTTATGAGGGTGGACACATATGGTCTGTGTACGGTTTGCCAGTTGCGTTTCTTCCCTCCCTCTTTGGCCTACATCTGCCCCTAATTCCTACCTGTGTGGTAGTGGCAACCATATTTCGGCAATTGGGCTTTCAACTATCATCCAGGGGATGAAGCCTCAGGTATGCGCAGTGTAAACTGGGTACTGCGCCTGCTGACCTTGGATCCTAATGTTTTTTTTAGCAATTGCATCTAAGATTCCCCCATGCGACATATTGTAGGCTTCCACTATTTGTGTAGACTGCTATCATCTTAATGTCATTGTACAGACTCACTCACGGGCCACCAGAGCACACTTTAGATTTGGCATTTCACGGTCGCCATGAGGGGTGTCCTGAGCTTGCTGAGCATGTCTCTATTTTGCGTCCTCGCTTACATGTGTTTGGGCACATCCATGAAGACCATGGTGCCATCATTAGATCTTGGGCCCGCACACCTTCCCCTCCTTTGAGATTCAATTTGACACCTAGTTCTCTGCCAGCCCCAGGCCATGCTTGGAACTGCACACTTGACTTACCATCGGAATCTCCATTGAGCGCAATTGAGCGCCTGAGACGGAAAATGCTCCTGGCACAGGATGAGGGTGACACCCACGGCTCTGAGGCCGATCAACTTCAATTCAAAAAGGAAACTTATCCAGACTCCATTCCTCATTCCACTCCCCCACTATCCCCTCTAAGCACTTCCTTCCTTTCAACTTCATACCCCTCATCCAATGCCTCCCCTAAGATATCCCCCATTTCGTCATACCCACCGTCCTACCCCCAAGGCACCATTGTTCCTGGTACGGATACTCGTCGATCAGGCACTGGCACTTGTCGTGGCAAGAACATGGACAGACGGGAAGAAACTGTCTTTGTCAATGCCGCAAATGCTCCAACTGGTGCCCGGGCCCGAGATAAGAGTGGGGTGCAAGTTCCATTTGGATGTAGGCCCTTTCAACCGGTTATTGTTGACCTGGCAAATTGATACTCCCATTTTACATAATGGACGGGGCTGAAGGTGACTTCTCTGGTCTGGAGTATTTGTGAGGTTATGTGTGCTGAATCATGAATCCAGATGGTGTGGGTGTAGCTAGGCTAGGTTGGCTGTCCTCCATGACTTTGATTCTACCATTCCCCAAGTTACTCTCCAGATGTTCATGAAGTTCTTAGTATTTCCTCAGCCCAGTTTTGATATTAAAACCACAGTGGGTTACCTCAAGTCAATGCTTAATCCCCATCCTCTGTAGTCAATGGGAAGCTTTTGACAAAGAGCTTAAGGATCAGCCTGGTAGGGAAGATGCAGTGTTCAAACCAATGGCAGAAATCTTCAAAAGGGTCATTAGTGTGGTGATTGTGACCTTGAGCTCAAAGCTAAATGTGAATGACTGCTCAATTGGCCTGGTGCTAGTGTTGCTAAAGACTTAACCTGGAGTTGGCTGGAGTCCCAAGCCAGTCCATTTTGAGCCAAGCCCAGTCCTTGGATTACAAATCTTTGACTTGGACTTGACTTGACTGGTGCTTGAAGCCAACTTAGGTTATCCTTAGGTAAAAGTCACAGTGGGTTGCTGAGCAGGGCTATTCCACACCAAGTAGCAGAGAATATTATGGGCCATTGCTGCCACCATCATGTGGAGGACACATCATCTCCAGTATCCAGCCAGTTGTCACCGTCCACATTGTCAAGTGCAACAGGCAGACTATTATAAAGTTCTCCTACTTCAAGAGATGATGGTATAGTGTGACACACAGGACCATGCTCTGCAATCTGACTTCCACTTGATGATGGATTGCAGCTCCTTCCCCTATGTCATTGACCCAGTCTTGGTCCAAGGCCAAAGGATTTCTGTTGAAGTCTCATTTAGACCCTACCATGACCAAAGGCCTCAAGTAAATCTCCAAGAAGGATTGAGAGGTGGTTTATATCTCTTTTAGCCTTGTCTGGTGTTCTAGGATTATCACAGTTGTATGTTTGGTGGGCCACACCAATGGGAGACTGAACTTCAGTCAAAGAGGGGGAATGGAGCTTGGATGTACCTAATGCACCCTCAAAATAGTACCTCTTAGGTGGTTTGAGCTTGCATCTGCAAACCACCCAGGAGGTGTTCTGAGTATAGGCATGTCTAAGACATGCCTGAGGGGTATTTTTGGGGAATTTGTTTTCTAAGTTCACTATATAGACATGTCTAAAATAGCCAGCCACAGGCACCACCCACAAGGGTTTGTTCACCAGCTGGAGAGTGTTACAGGTCTAATTTAGGCATGGTCTAATAAGATATTTTCTGGAGCCTTAGAGGTGTCTATCATCCTTACTGTGTGTGTACTGGTGTCTAAATCAACATTTTGAGCCCAAGACCTCTGGTGGCAGTACTAATAGGTATCTAATGTTGTCTAGATCCAATAATAATCCAATAATAATGGTGCTATTGTGGATGCATGTCTACTAGTGTCTAAATTAAAACAAAGGCATCTGCTCAGCACCTAATGCACCCTCAAAAAGGTACCTCTTAGGTGGGTTCTGGTTGCATTGGGATATGGCCTAAGAGGTGGTTTGTATATAGGCATGTCTAGGCAGTGTCTAAAGGTGTTCAGAAGATGAAAATTTTCTAAGTCCCTATAATAGGCATGCCTATCTGTGCCTGCCACAGGCACCACTCCCAGGCTTTTTAACTATTTGATAGGGATTCTGGGGTTGATTTAGGCATGCCTAAATCAGTTGTGTCTAATGATGTCTAGAGCTTAATTATTGACTTTGAAGAGGCCTATCAAGGGTTAATTTAGGCATGTCTAAATCAGTTGTGTCTAGTGATGTCTAGAGCTTAATTATTGATTTTGAAGAGGCATATCAAGGGTTGATTTGGGCATGTCTAAATCAGTTGTGTCTAGTCATGTCTAGAGCTTAATTATTGACTTTGAAGATGTGTCTCAATGGTTGATTTAGACATGTCTAAATCAGTTGTGCCTAGTCATGTCTAGAGCTTAATTATTGACTTTGAAGAGGTGTCCCAAAGTTTGATTTAGGCATGTCTAAATCAGTTGTGTCTTGTCATCTCTAGACTTTGATTATTGACTTTGACAAGGCCTATCAAGGTTGTCTCATTCAGGTGCATTGATTGGTGTCTGAATCCTAAATTAAACTTGTAATTGCCCTGGAACCATGGTGGTGCCTATTGGTGTCCACTGGTGTCTAAGCTTGCAATTAAAGTTGGAGTTGCCTTGGCACCATGGGAGTGTCTATCAGTGTCCACCAGTGGTCCCTAAGTCCTCAATGAAAATTATAGTCACCTTTGCATCACAGTGGAGTCTATTTGGTGTCTAGTGGTGTCTAGTGATGTCTAGTGATGTCTACATGTTCCTTCCCTTCAGCCCACTCTCCAGGACAGTCCCCAGAATCAAAAGACATCATGTGAATGAGAAACATGGTGTGGCCTGCAATGCCCCCTTATCCACAAGTATGAACAGTTGGGTAGCAGTGTTCTTGTCAAGTGTATGGTTGCCAAAGTCAGGTTCAGGTCAGGTTTTGCCCCATTTGGGCAAAACCTGAACTTAACCAAAACCTGAATCTTCTCAATTGGCAAAACCTGAACCTAACCTGAAGAAAACCTATCTTAGGTTAGGTTCAGGTTAGGTTCAGGTTTAACCAAGGTTCAAACCTGAAATCATGAGCCCCTTCAGACAGGAGAAATATCTGAGCTGAACACTGATTTTAACCATAATCCAGAATGAGTCATCAATTCTGGCAAGTTCCAGAATTATGTAAGCAGGTTCCTTGGGGGAGAAATATGTTACTTTGAAGTGAATTTATACATAAAACCTCATGAACAGTTTATATTGACTATACATAGTCTATGTATAGTCAATATAAACTTTGTATGAGGTTTTATGTTTAACTTCACTTCAAAGTAACCTATTTCTCCACCAAAAAACCTGCTTACATAATTCTGGAACTTGCCAGAATAATGACTCATTCTGGATTATGGTTAAAATCAGTGTTGAGCTCAGATATTTCTCATGTCTGAAGGGGCTCATGATTTCAGGTTTGAACCTGGGTTAAACCTGAACCTAACCTGAACCTGAAAACATGGGGGCCCAAAACCTGAACCTGACCTGAGGAAAATTACATGAAACCTGACCCCAGTGGAACCTGACTTGGTTCAGGTTTGAACTCAGGTTTTCCAGGTTTGTAACCTACCTTCAGCAACCATAATCAAGTGTGTGGTTGAATTGTCCAGTGGCAGGGGGACCCTTGACCTCCTAGACACACCTAGCCACTCTCCAGAGCAGTACTCTGGGTGGTATGGATGAAATGGGTGGTATGAATGAAGGGGATAGGATAGACAAGGGGATGGGATAGACAAAGCAAGCAGCAGGGACAAAGTGGGCAGCACAGACAAATGGGGCATGCAGATGAAGGAGGTGGCACAGGTGTAGGCAAAGGAGGTGATGCAGGTGAAGGAGGCAATGCAGACAGACACAATACAGACACGGGAGGCGGCACAGGCACAGGCAAAGAAGGTGATGTGGGTGCAGGCAAAGAAGGCAATGCAGGTGCAGGCAAAGAAGGCAATGCGGGCGCAGGCAAAGAAGGCAATGTGGGTGCAGGCAAAGAAGGCAACATGGGCACAGGCAAAGAAGGCAACATGGGCACAGGCAAAGAAGGCAACATGGGCACAGGCAAAGAAGGCAATGTGGGCACAGGCAAAGAAGGCGATGCAGGTGCAGGCAAAGAAGGCAACGTGGGCACAGGTAAAGGAGATGACACAGGCACAGGCAAAGGATGCAACACAGACAGAGGCAATGCTGATGCATGGGGCACCAACAAAGGCAGCACTGATGAAGTCAGAGTCACTGGATTGACAGTGACTCAAACCTCATCCACAGGCAATGAGGGTTTCATTACCAGGGGCTCTAGTGTCGAGATTGTGGGTGTCAAACTCATACCCACTGTAGGGCTCGAATGAGGTGGGACCAGAGATGGAGTGCCAGGCCCAGTAGGTGGTCCAATTGGCAGGCCTGCAGACGAAGCAAGAGGACCTACTGAAGTATCACCTGAAACATCTTTCACAGGTGCAACAGGAGTCAGGGGAATAGTGGGGAAAGCAGTGCTATTTGCTATCTGCTGAGCTCGTGTATTAGGATGGGTGCTGCCCTCAGGAATGTCAGCTGCCCTGCATTTGCGACTATGGTCAGCCTTTTTCTTCCCCTTATCCATTGGGGATGGAATGCGAGGCTCTTCGAGACCTAGCTCTTTGATGAGCTCTTTGTTTCATGCAATATTTCATTGCTGAATTGTCTCCAAATCAAGGGGAGGCTCTGTGAGCTCATCCAACTCATCACACTCTCTATCAATTGGCATCTTGTCTTCAGGCAGAGCAGCATGATCAACAGTGGCTGACAAATGAAGTGGAGAGGGTGTAACAGGTGAAAAACATGAGAGGGGTGCAAATGATGAGGAAGGAGTATGGGGCATGACTGGTGAAGTACAACCAGAGGGACCAGGTGTTGGCAATCACTCATGGCCAGGCAAGAATTGCAATAAGCATTCAGATTTTGCTGAAGCATGTTGTCAATGATGTGTCAGTGAGGGGCGCAAAATTACTTATGATAAACAAGCTTCAGAAATTCAATGTATGAAGGGATTATAGAAGACAGGAAAAGATTGTGCACATGGGAACCAAAGTCAAGAGGTTGATCACCAACTTTTTTTCCTTCATGAAGACTAAGTGGTGTGAGAATCAATGACAACAGCAACAGGTGAGGAATCTGAACTTACTGAGTCACAGTGAGCTCTCCTTCTGTAGCTAACAAAGGCCCTCTGACAATAACTGAGCATGACATGCCTGTCAGCATTCTCAAGTCATGCATGAACTCCATGATGAAAGGAATCATGTTGTTGATTCCTCTGAAAGGAAAAATTAGATGAATGCAAGTTGCTCAGGCAATTAAACTCACTTTTGGAGCTGCTCCACTGTCTCTGGCACCTTCTGAACTTCATCCCACACTGCCAGAGCCTCCTCATGCTGTCATTCACATTCATGTGCAACTTCTGCTTTGATTTCAGCAGACTCTTGCTTGAATAGGCAAGCAGTGACTTCTGACCATAGCACAACTGGCTCCTTGTGTTGCAGGCCTGCTCAAGCCTTTTCTGCTTCAATTGCCTCTTCTTTTTTGACCTCAGGCTGGATCTTTTTCTTGGAATAAAGACCGGAGTAGACTTGTTCAAGATGCTTGATCCTGGGCTTTGGCAATAAGGCTTTGGAATATTTTCCACCCTGCCATATAGTGGCTGGGCCCAGAGTGGGGGTGACCGACATGTTTCCAGAGTGATGTGTGGTGCTCCAGTGTAGTCCGTACCACCAAATAATTCCCTAGAGGTACAAGTTAACAGTCAGATAGTAGATAATAGCAAGTGTAAGTTGTACTTCTTTTTTTGCCTTGATTTGAGATCCCTTTTCCTTGATCCCATCCTGGGTAGTGGGCTCCTTGTATGTAGCCCCCTCAACAGGCTTGACATTGTTGGGGAGACTCCAGTGATATCATTTGAAATAGTCGTGGCACAATTTAATAAAGAAAGTAGACTTGGATCCACTTGCCACTGCCTTCTGGTATTCCAGGCCATGCTCATCCAGGAATGATTTCCTGGACATGCCAGTAGCCCAGCCTCTTGGAGACATTGATCAGCCTTTGCATCCAGAGCTGTCAGTCTGAGCCTGAGATGCATTGTGGAAGGAATGGCCACCTCTGTCCCCAATAGTGAGTGCCTCATGGTTGGGGGCATGTAGGACTAACAGTATTTTCCATCACAAATCAACACCACCAAAATTTCATATGCCACAATGTTGAACAAGAAGACCCTGACTCAATTGAGGGTGACCGTTGTAAGCAGGATAGTTAAGAACCAATCCAACTACTGTCCACATCGTTGAGGATAGGACAAATGAAGGGAGCCACGGGGACAATTCGAATATTCAGGTCCGGGAAAATGAAGGTCTTTTTGGATAATAGAAAATCCCAATGAACAGTGATTGCTCAAAGGAATAGATCAGTGTCACAAAATAAAAATGTCAAGGCCACACCCTGAAGTTGTCCTCTTGACTATTCAGTCTAAATGTGGCTGTACAAAGTCTTGACAAGTGGGAAATCTCCTCCAGACAGCGGCAATACTTCAGTGCCTCAGACTGATAGGGGGAAAAACCAAATATTTACATGCCCCTCCCCTTTATATACATTCCAGACCACAATTCAAAATTCCGGAAGAAAAGCGGAGATAAGGGAAGCATAATGAAAAAGAAATGAAGTCAAAAGCTTCAAAACTGGTGGAGATATTCAAGAATCAAGTAAAAAAAGAGACAAAAAAAACACTTTACAAGGCATTCCTCCTTTGAAACTGGATAGATTCCCTTAAGGAATGGTGGAATAGGTTGCCCTGAGTGTCCTTTGCATCGGAATTAAGAGGGCCAGAACCAATTTGTCATTTGTGTTGGTGGAGCAAGGGGGGAGTCATGAGGAAGGGGTTGTCTTGTGAAAAATGGAGTTCTCATCCGTTCGTTTTGCCCTTGGTACCGTTCGATGCGCATTTTCAACAGCTTTCAGGGCGTGGTACTCGCGAACGAATCCGATAAGAATTGGCTTTGAAAATCAAGAAATACTCCTTCAGAGTATGAATCATGGAAAGATAATTGTATAGGGACCGCATTTTTGATCCATTCGTTTCGTGTTTGGTACCGTTTGATAGGTACGATTCTTATCTTTCTGGGCGCGGTCGTTTCGAGTCGATCCGATCAAAAATGACGGAGAAATTCGAAAAATACTCCTTTAGAGTGACATAACCCTTTTTGAATCATGTGACAGGTCCGCGGGTCCAGAACGAAGGCCAGGCACAGTCCGTGTCATTACATAATCACAATTCTTCACCCTTAAGGCAAAGGAACGACATGGAATGATGGGTTTCGGATGTGTAGAATTTGGATTGTTTCTCCAATGAATGAACAATGTGAAAATTAAGGATCGGATGGATGATCAATTCATTTGTTTGGTTGGAAAATTGGCCTCGGATAGGATTTCTATAGTGTAGGGATTTATCCCTCCAACACCGTTCCCCTAATAGTGAGGAAGTACTGGTTCCTCCATGTTAGTACGAGAACTAAAGCACAATGAGTAGCAGTGAATATCAGAAGAGAGGATACTTCCCCAGGTGACAGCGAGCCCAAGGGCTCTACTCTTGGTGAGAGGACTATGCCCTACCTGTGTATGGGAACTAACAAGATGTGGTAGTCTCTCTATTGTACCTGATCATTGCAGCTATTCAGAGGCTTATTGCAATGTTGGAGGCAGATCAAATGCAGCTACTGCTGTCATCAACCCTGGGAGCAGAGAATGACTCTGTTGACCCTCCCTCCAACTTTCACCTTGCTCCTGTCCCTTCATGTCCCAGTGTTGTCTCATGTCCCAGTGTTGTCACATCTCCTGCTGTTGTCGTATCTCCTGCTGTTGTCATACCCCCTGCTGGCACTCCCATCCTTGTCTCAACATTTCCTAGAGATATTCCTGAATGTTGGTATGTCATTACATGTGGAACTCAGGTTGGGGTGTTTGAATCATGGTAAGTCCATTGAAATCTTTGTTGACATCTTAGGCAAATTCTTTTGTTTTGTTTAGGTCCACTGCCTCCCCTTTAGTTACAGGTGTTTGAGGCAGTATCTATCATCATGTGAGATTGGAGAGTGAGGGATGGGAACATTTCCATGTTGCTGAGAGGGCCAGAAACATGCAGACCCTCATGGCAGGTAGAAGTAGACAGTAGCTCAATATGAGACTGACTGTGTGCTTGCTATCCCCTATTTTATTATAACAACCCAAATGATGTTCAACTGGTCAATTGAGAGGCTGAGAAATGACTTAGATTCTATATGGTAATATCCAAATAGTGCAGAAATGGAGATCATATATTATAATGCAGGACTAGCATATCTCAGACACCTTCATTCCATGCTAGCTGAGAAAATCAGATATAACCCTCACTTTCCTGAAGTAGTCCCAATTCCCTCTATATATGTGAATATTCTGGTTTCAAAATTTTCAGCTATTCCTCTACCCCTATTATAACCTTGCTTGTGGTCACTTCCATCCATGCAATTATATAATAAATCTCTGGCTTCAGATTGTTTGGACATTCGGTTTTGCATTAGTTTTCTAGCCATGACAGTTTCCACACACCTGGGATGATTGGCAAATGAGGTCACAGGCATCTGCCTGTGGCACTGCTGGCTCTGACTTTTTATATTGCAAAAAAGTTTTTCTCACATTGAACAGATGGTTACGGTTAGTCTTGCCACAGTGCGACTCCCAGCAACTCATTGTGACTTCTGACTCAAAGCCTGTGACTTGCGACTTGAGTTGTTGGTACTTTCCATATGGCCATATCCCAGAATATGGGACACAAGGAGTCTGGCCAATTTTTTTTCTGTTCTCACAATGTAAAAATCAGACTTTATACCACCATCCATTTATTTTGAGCATAGAGTTATCTATCTTAGAATATTACACTGTCTATTTTGCTGGCAATTTTGCAACTTGCAGCCAGTTCAAACGAATTCTCCTTCAACTGCAGAAAACAGTCTGGGACTCCAAGTGACCTCAACTTGTGAATTGAGTAAAGTAAAATTGGATCCAAGGGTGGATGTGCATATGCCTTGAGGCTGACCACCAAAAGCCTCAATTATCTCCACATATTGGCAACATGAAACCCATGTAGAGACAGTAGTCAAACACATCATGATTCACCACAACCAAACTGTAGTGAAGTCCCATTCCATTCCTACAACTGCTTCACCTGATCGACTCATTCCTTCCACGCAACACCTGCTGATGATCCAGGTCCTGACACCTCAAGTGATTTGGGAACTAGTCTCTATATCCCAGCACCATCTTTTGGTTCACATTGAAAGCACAACACTGCATCAGTAAGTGGTAATCTCTTATTTGAAACTGACTTTAACATTGGTAGTGTACTCTTACAGGATGAGCCTCTGAAGACATGGATCCCTATGTGCAACAGTTTTCTGGATAGTATGCTTTGGGGAGATGGATGGGGCTATGCATTGGAAACTCTGGGGTGCCCAGATTGTGAGGCACCTGGCCAAAGTGGGACCATTCGTTGTGAGGAATGCTTTGGAGGGGCATTACTATGTCCTTCATGTTTGATTCGACAGCACCAAAATCTCCCTTTCCATCAAATCAAAGTATATCCCTTTATATCCCACTGGCATTATTAATCCTCACACCTTATGAGGTATGGAATGGCCAGTCATTCGATAACACCACCCTCAAGGATCTCAGTCTAATCATCCAACTCAGTCATCCCAATGCACTCTGCCCCAACCCAAAGGCAGGGCCAATGTCATTCGTCATCTTCCATATGAATGGCCTTCATGTGTTGAATGTCTGTTTTTGTGACTGTACCCAAGTGGTGCCACCATACCAGCAATTGCTGTGTAGCTGTTGGTTCCCTGCCACAGTGCTGCAACCCCAGACCTGCATGACATTTCAACTTCTTCACCATTTTCACTCGCAAACTCTTCAGTCAAACATATCAGCTTATCATTTCTACGAGGCTCTCATATGAGAGACTGACAATACAGGTTTGACACCTCTGAAGGCATGTTTTTGCAGAGTATTCCCATGTGATGAGGACTCATCAATTTATTCCTGTTGTCTCAGTATAAGGAGCTACTTTGCATGATACAGGAATGGTGGCATCTCAAAATGCTCAAGCAAGCAGGGTGAGCACATCCCCAGATGGTGTTTCAGGAACCCAGAGTGGTGAACTTGCTATTCTCTGTCCTGCTTGTCCACACCCCACAGTGAACCTCCCAAATGACTGGAAGAATGTGCCTGCTTCATCTCAGTATGTCCTCTTCCCCCAAGTATGTAATAAAGATATTAATTGCCTTTAAACATCATATAGATACCTCTACAAAGTTTTTCTTGCCATTGATGCTAACTTTCATCAGAAGAATGCTCTCAGCCCTCTTCCGGACCCGGGATTGGGAACTGGTTGGTCATATTTCATAGAGACCAAACCTTAAAAAGCCTTTGTCCTTAGCCATGCTGCCCAGAAAGACATGAGCCCCCATACAGTTCAGATACTGGATAGTACTGACAGGCTGATCACACTAGATATTGATGTGCAGTGGTCTCTCTGCTCTCGATCATGCAAATATGAAGGACTCTAAGGGTCTTCAGGCCACTGGAGTTGGTGCTGTTGTTTGTGCCTGCCATGGATTCCTTCACCCACTGAGTATCAGGGATCTACAGAAAGGGGAATGGTAAGCCAGCCCCTTTTCTGTTTATGAATATCAATCCTCAACATTCTTCTAGCTACTGCAACATGGATTATCTTGTTTTCTCAAGCATCTGCAAAAATGAACTTCACCAGTTGCTTTTCTCATACAACATTATGTGTCAATGGTGGAAAAATCTATGGTCACATCGTCATGACAAACTCCCCTCTAACCTCCAATTCAATCATGAGAATGTTCACATGGACCATGTCATCCCAAAGTTCCACCTGCATGCACACATGAAGGATTGTCACACTGGAGTACTCACTCAACCTTACCCCTGGAGTCAGGCACACTGACAGAGAAGTAATTGAGAGGAACTGGTCAGCTGTTAATCCTGCAGCAAACAGCATGAAGAAGATGAGCGAGGGTTCTTGCCATGATACGTTGGATGATATTTGGGAGGATTTAAATTATCGGAAAGTGATCACCATGGGTAAGTATCTTTCATTATTTTTGCCCATTGCCTTCTTATATCCTAATGATATTTACAGCCGAAGGTTTACCAAAGAAGTTGTCAGTTGCGATTAAAGAGAGCGAAATACACACTGCAGAATTCAAAGTGTTTTCCAACAGGTTGGAACCTTCAACTTTGCTGCATGGCAAGCTATGGTTTCTGAATGGGAGGCAAATCACTCTAAGCCAAATCCTTATGTCCTCAAAGAGTTGTGTAAGTGTTATATGCATCTTCTCCATACTTTATTGATTGGAATGGACGTGTGACTGTTATAGATAAAACCCAAGCAGATGTATGACTTGAATTGATTGAAATTGAGAGCATGGGCCTAGCATCAGGCCAGCTCCTACCACACGAGACCTCAGCAAGCTCACTTTTGAGTATTGGGCTCAAACTCGAAGATATGCAGTAAGCACCCTTGTGTGGCTATATATTTACACACTCATTTGAGTAACCTGAGCCTCCTGTTACAGATGGCAGCTCTATTGGGATGTGTGAGCTGCTAGAGCCAATAATAGCACACAGATTGCCAATATTAAGGAACAATGGTTGGCATTGCATAGCCGCATTCTTTCATATCGGTCTCTCCAGCAGATCCACATGCCTCAAGTCATGGCAATACTTACAGAGGACCCATCTGCTATGTCTATCAAGGCACCAGAGGTCTCAACTTTCCTCTTCCCTCATCAACTTCCTCTGGTGACACGATCCTTACCTGGGCTCTCTGATCTGGCACAAATGGAAGGTCATCTCTGTTATGCACAAGCACTTGACTCTCTTGCAGATCTATGTCGATCCATATGTGTGTGCTCCCACCTTGCTGAGTACAAGCACCGAGAGGTTTCGGGGACAATGTCCAAACACATGGGCAAGAGCCCTACTGGATAGAGCTCAAGCAAAAACATCTCTCATTGCCCTCAAGTACTGGAATGCACGTGAAGCTTATCAGGGTGTTAGTTCCCACAGGGGAGTGGGAGGACACCTTAAAACCTCTCAGTGATGCAACCTTCACACAATGTCAGAACCTGACATTAATCAATCAACAGGACTCCCCATTCCTGGTGAAGGATATCACACTGTATCATGGATATGGATGTCTCCTGGGGCTGGTATGGCAGAGAGTCCTCAGATGCATGAAGGTATGCTTTGGGATTTGTTATTTCTGAGCCATAATAACTAATTAAATATTTTTCTCTTCTCTCTAGCACTCCACATTGAGTGGGCGAAATGTTGTGCCAGGCACAATCACTGGACCAAGGAAGTGGCCCTCCTTCAGGAAGAAATGCATTGTATACCTGTATTTTTGGATTATATGGCCCAACAGTGGGAAACTTGTGCAACCAGGTGCTCTGACCTTCCCCTTGCCCTTCTTGAGGGTGTTCACACATATGCTTTTCAACAGTCCCAGATTCTCCACCAACAAGTGACTCTCTTTCATTCAACTTTTTCCCTCCAAGGTCTTAGTGGGCAGCAGTCATCCTCCATTAATAATACTGACATTGATAGAGGACACATGTCTTCAGTACATTATGAGGGTGATGGTCATGGTGACAATGGTGATAATAGTGAGAGCGATGTGGATGGTGATGATGAAGATGTTTGGGAATATCATGTTGCTGATGAAGATCTCTGAATTGCTTCTGCTTTGACTCTCCTCTATATTTTAATGTTGTGTTCTCATTTGCTCTATCTATAGTCATAAATCTAACACCATAACCCAATGTTGAGTCCACTGAATTGAAGTTTTCAATGTCAAACCAAGTGCAGAGAAAATGTGAGCAATGGCATGTGAGCCTGGCAGGCCGTGCCAGTTTCACCCTGACTCGTGCCAATGTTCTCATCAGCACTCTTGCCAACCACCAACATTCTCACCTGTGCTCTCGCCAATGTTCTCACCTGTGCTCTTGCCAACATTCTCACCTGTGCTCTTGCCAACATTCTCACCTGTACTCTTGCCAATGTTCTCACCTGTACTCTTGCCAACATTCTCACCTGCACTTGCCAACATTCTCACCAGTGCCAAGTCTTTGATACTGAACCAGCACTGTTCGCCATTGTATTGGTTCTCCCTGCTCCCAGTCCTGTGCATGAGCTGCTCAAGTGTGTCTTTCGGTTCAACGTTATCATTGTTAGTCAGATGGGTTGGGCAAGAGCTGTATGTTTCTTTTCTCTTCCAAGATGTGAAGACTGATACATGACTGATCAGGCAGCACATTGCATCCAAGCTCCCCTTTGCATCTGCTTTCAACCCTACTGCTAGGCTGGCATCCACCTCAGAACACAGTGCTGAAGCAGACAAAGAAGACACTGTGGGAACCATTGCAGATGCAAAGACAGGCACTGGTGAGGAAGATTCAGAAGCACTATATGACCAAATTGTCCAGCCTGTTGGGAAGAAATGCAGCCATCAGTATTTGCATCCTGTCCTTTTGATTGTTCCTTGTACTAACAGTCATTTAGGGAGTATGCAGATGTTTTTGGAGGATTGAGCATTGCACCTGACACATGAAAATCACACCCTGCCACAATTGGCTGTCATCTGACACCCCAACTGATCAAGCTGTGAGCAGATATTGAGCAGACATCCTGTAAGCCAGCTGCAATCGATGACATGCAAGGGGTGGCTGATATGGCTGAGAACACACCATTATAGCTATCAACCCAAATCTACTGCTACCACCATTCTCTGTTTTGGATAGAAATGTGACAGATGTGGTATGTTAACATGCATTCTTTCATTGTATCAGTGCGAGCCTGGGTATTTTAATTAGCCAACCACACCCAAGTCAAGAATCCAAAGATGGCCTTCATGGAAGACAATAACATCAGGAGGAGAGCTCAATGTCACAATAAAGGTGTGTATTCTGGTGATTCCAGATACATAGGAAAGATATGAAGACTGAGATTGTGGTTCTTCATGGATGTGCCAGAAAGGTGACAAGGCAGAGGATGAGTGCAATGAAGAGGTCTAGGAGCCACCTTCATATTCACACATGTAGGACCCCTTCGGGAATGAACTGGCCCCTTTACGGTGTCCCAGAATCTACAATATTGCAACAATTCTTCCTCTAGGTATCTCCCATATCGGATGTGATGGAATTGGGAGAATGAACATGTTGTGAATGTGTTCCAAGCAGCAGCAGGATTGTGGGCAAGTGCACACAAGAAGCAACAATATGAGCCCAAGGTGTAGCCCAAGGGCATTCAGGGATCACAGCACAGCAATGGCGGACCCAAGAGGGAATCCCAATGCCTAGTGTGGGGAATGGTCATACTGTATATTAAATTTAATTTCCTATAATGGCAATCAATAGCATGATGAAATCATCATGGAGATAACCAGGCCCTATTACTGTACTCTGATGCATAAGTACTAGCAGCCTCTATACATAATACCATGGTAGTTGGTATCATATATCATTATCATGCCCCAATATATCAAACCAGGCCTGGTAGTTATCGGGGTTTGATGCATGAATTTTGCAGTAACTTACTGGTTTTGATGTATCAATCCATACTGCCAATGGTGCAAGATTCTCCCCAAGACCCAATGAGGTAGCAGGTCAACCATACCTATGATGAATGAAAGGTCTAGGCCAGTGGCCATTGAGCCACCTACTAGTGAAAGCACTGTGGACCAAGAAATCCTATGGCACAGGTCTCTACTAGTGACAGTGGTGGACTCTATCTGATGAGAACAAGGCCCTAGCACAGCTGCCAATGTATGACTAATCAATACTTCCCTGTATCACCTGGCCTACAATCTCAACATAGAGTCATCATTGTTTACCAGCACCATTGTTTGAGTGGCCCATGCAGGTCAACCCACTGTCTACAAACCTGATGCGGAATTCTGCCTCACCTTGTTGCAATGTGGCCAAATACTGCAAGATTCCATGGTGGAGATAGCAAAATGTTACTGTCTGTTGGACCCTGACCCCTATAAGTTTGACCTAGGAGGGGTACCGGCCATCCACATGGGAGCTGGAGTCTCTTCTGAGGATAAGGTGTCCCAGCTTGCTGCCCTGGGCCTATGTCGTCTACAGACTGGTCTCAAAATCATCACACAGCTACAGAGTGTTGAAGAGAATGAATCCATAGCCTATACATCAAACTCCAGAGCCCAGGAATTCATAATGGAATTAGTGAATGACCCACCTAGAGTAACCTCACCTTTGGCCACATATTCAGGGCCAGACCAGGGGCTACCATGGCAGAGCCAGGAAGTGCCCACACTGAGCACCCTGGTTAGCAACGAGGGTACCCAATTGCCTCAGCCACTGTTCACAACCTGGCAGCCCTGTCCTTCCATTGACCCATTAAGGCAACAAGCCCTGACAAGTGCCTACAGAATGTCCAACCTCCAGGAATTGAACCATGGGACTACAGGACCAAACCCCCTCACCCCATGATGGACTGCTTCACCATACAAAATGCCCATGTCAAACAGAATGTGCCCAGGGAACCATGATGGAACCCACCTGGTGGAGGACCCCCAGACGATGACAAGCCCAAGGGTGGCTGAGGACCCCCTGGGGATGGTCCCCCTTATCCTGGACAACCTAGTGGGTTGGGAGATGGTTACCCCGATTGAGGTAGGCTGGGTGGCGGACCTCCCGGACCTGGACCTCCAGACAGAGGAGCACCCCCCACAGGAGATCATGACCCCTTTAATGTGCCCTGTGGACAGGACGTCTACTACAAGCCCAAGTTTGAACTTGAGTTTCATCCCAGCAATCTGCCTGAGTATGATGGATCAGACAACACCTTCATCACCTGGACTGAGGACTTAGACTGTTACACAGCCAGCAGTCAATGGATGCATGAGCAGTTGGCCTTTGTGGCCACCATGAGGTTCACCAAGCATGCAGACATCTGGTGGCAAAGCCTGCCTAACACTATGAAAATTCAAGCCAGCCAGGATTGGAATGCCCTAAAGTTTGTCATGAGGACCCATTTATTGGGCACCCATTGGTATGACAAACAGGTCACTATTTATGATGAGCTGCATTTATGTAATCAAGGACATGAGAAGGAGACCCCCACCAAATGGCTGACCTGGAAGGTGAGGGCCTGTCAAGTGTTGCATCCACCACCCAAGGTTCCTGATGTCACCTTCAACTCTCTTGAAGTAGGGACCATCATGGAGCATGCCCCACCCTCCTGGAGAGTGTATGTTGATGTGGATCTTTGTCACAATATGGATGCCTTATTCACAAGGGTCAAGGACCAAGAAGATGCCCTCCTGGCTATATCCAACCTGTCCAGTACATGACGGACCGAAGATATAATGGATGAAGTAGTGTGTTGGGTATGAGAAGAATTCAGATGAAACCAATACCATTCACCTGTGCTGTTGGCTAGTACTAGCACCTCGAGTCCTAACTACACATATGACATTAGCAAGGTCCGGTCCAAGAGGAAACCTATCTGGCCATGTCGACACTGTGGAAGTGAATGGCACTATGACTACAATTGCAGTTCATACAAAAAGGACCCACAGCATGCTAAACCAGCCACAAGTACCAAATGGGAGGTTGCATACCATAAGGCCTACATAGCCATGTCATCAGGGTCAGAAGAGGTCTATCAAGTGGCTATGATGGCTGCCCATGAAACTCTTAGTAGCAAAGAAGAAGGGGAAGAGACTAGCATCTTATTTGTCATACCTGATGAATTCCCCCTAGAGGGAACTGCCTGCTATATTGCTCCTAGTAAGGGTGGACCAGCCCCTGACCTAAGTGTGAAAGAATTGAGTGACCCCAACAAAAGGATCTATGCACCACAGCCCACAACGAAGAGGCCACCTGGCCTGGCCAGCCTGGGAATGGACACCTTCAAGTTGGAATGCCACATAGATGACATCAAGGGTCCTGCCATCGAAGTGGTCACCAACTCAGGGGCCATGGCCACCCTGATATCTGCCCAATGTCTGAGATTGTTAATGGGACAGACTACCCCATTAAACAGGGATTGAAATCAAGGCCTTTACACCTCACAGGAGAGGCCAAGTGCCTAGGCTACATTACACTCAACCTATATTTTTGTAGTCAACTGGGAATCATGTTACTACAAGGGGTGGAAGCCTATGTCATCGAAGCAATGAACACCAACCTTCTCATTGGTGAGGACACACATCGGGCCTGGCAGTTGCATACTATGAGGCCCAAGCATGATGCCTACTGGCAAGTGGGGAATAGTGAACATTGTGTGCCTGCCAACTGCACCACAAGGGACAAGGAGGCCTTTGCAGTCTCTGTCAGGGCGACACTGCCGTCGAAGCCACAAACAGAAAGAGGAAAGAGATTAATTAACCACACGCTATCGCAGTGGGAATCCTGAGTATACACCACACAACAAGGGACACACAAGTCTCGCACCTATCGCAGTGGGAATCCTGAGAGATCAAAACTGGTGATCCCCCAACTGCGAAGGGCTATAAATACTATTTCCTGCACACAGCCTCCAACCTTCCAGAGCCTTCCGCCGTCTTCCATAACCTTCCGGATCCTCCTAGAATGCCGGCTCCACAGCCCATCAGTCAGCCTCCACAGCCACCATCACTAAGCCTCACTAAGCTGACGCAGCCGTGTTACGAATCCTGTGCGCACCTCCACATGGCTATGCCCCAACTTCCATATGTATCCCCCTTAGCGTATGTACTTCCAAGGCAGTGTACGCCTGGGTACTCCAAAGGTGTCCAAAGTGTCAAATGACCGTAATGACGTGGATGGAGTACGGATTGGGACAGGTGATGTGGATTCAGGGACTGGGGGTAGAGGAGGAGGAGGGGGAGTCTGGATTGGCAACTCCATGGACTCACATGGGGAGCGAGGGAACGACAGGTGCTGACAAGGGCGCCAATGCTGCCACTGGTTGGCTACCCAGCCCATAGCCCGCTGGCCGAGGCCTGATAGAACAAGGGCAATAATAATAAGAGAAATGCCAATAATGGCAAGGATGACAATAACCCCGTAGTGAATGGAGGGAGAGAGGAGACAAGAGCATTTGAGGAAGTAGGCGCCATATGATAGAGTCGATGAAGAATAATACTCTGACGGGTAAGTCCTTAGGTGGAAGCAAATGTCAATTTGATCCTGACATTACCCCCCTTTTAGGACTCGGCGTCATGACGAGTTTTCCTTGAGTCCAGTCAAATAAAGTATGCTGGGGGACCTCAGTAAAATTTTCGAAGCGGGTGAAAGGTAGGGTATCCCAGATAGCAGTGGCAATACGACGTGGGGAGTTTGGATGGAGGCGATGGAAATCATCCAGGAGCCGTTTAGAGTTGCCGAGGTTCGATTCTGGTTCCCAACTGTTTTCCTCTGGGCCATAGCCTTTCCATTTAACGAGGTATTGCAGTTTTGTACGATAGAGACGACTGTCCAAAATTGTCTCAACCTCATATTCGGTGTCACCCTTTGCCGTAATGATTGGTTGGGTACTGGGGGTTGACGTCGCTCAGGAATACGATCAGGAATGAATGGGCGGAGTTTGCTGACATGGAACACTGGGTGGACTCGTTGGAAGTTCCGGGTGAGTTTTAGCCGATAGGCTGATGGCGAGATAACTTTGTCAATCGGGAAGGGACCAAACCACTTGTCATCAAACTTCTTGGTAGGGCGCGTCGTTGTGATGTTTTCTGCATCAAGCCAAACTTTATCCCCTTTTTCATAACTGGGTGCAGTTTGGCGATGAGCATCATAGAAGCGTGCCATGTCATGTGCTGCTTGGCGAAGAGCAGACTTGGCCTCTTCTGTGGCTTGCTTCATACGTTTCACAAACTCGTCAACAGCTTCCAGGCGGGTTTCCCGAGTAGGCTCTGTGCCCAGACGTGGGTGTTGGCCTGTATCGAGTTCAAAAGGAGAGTGTCGGGTGGCAGAGTGAATGCGATTATTATAGGTGAACTCTGCTAATGCCATCCAGTCATACCAATCATCCTGCCTCTCATTGACGAAGAGGCGTAGATATTGTTCGATTTCCTGATTGACTCGCTCAGTCTGACCATCAGTTTGAGGATGGTATGCCGTAGACAGGGAAGTGTGAATGCCAAGGAGACGATTGAGTTCCTTCATAAAGGAGGATGCAAACTGGGGTCCCCGATCACTGATAATCTCTTCAGGTAAGCCATGATGCTTCCAAACATGGTCACGATAGAGTCGAGCAAGTCCTACAGAGTCAACCTCATCTGTAGTTGGGATTGCATGCATTCGTTTTGATAGGCGGTCAACCACTACCCAAATTGCATTATATCCCCGACTGAGTGGAAGGCCTGTGATGAAGTCTGTGGTGACGATTTGCCATCGATGATCTGGAACCCGATTTGGTTGGAGTTTCCCTAGTGGCATGGTGGGGAATGTTTTAGTGCGATTGCATCTGTCGCACCCCCGTACATAGTCGGCAATATATCGTGTGATTCCTGGCCACCAGTAATTGCGAGTGACTAGCTCAACTGTCTTCCATCGACCAGGGTGCCCAGCCACAGGAGTGTCATGATGAGCCTTGACAATGTCATGATCGCAACTTGGGATTGCGTGGGACATAAACTTTTCCTCGGAGGAGGATAAGCCCATCAGATACAACCCAACCATCCTCCTCAGATCCATCCAGATCCTTTATTGCCTTAGCCACTGACTCATCTAAGTCCTTTGAGTCACGGATCCTCCGCTGGAAATCAGCCCCAAGACCCTGTATGGGCAAGCTTTCTGTTGCCTTAATCTGGAAGAGCTTGGGTGGGAGAAGGGTCTGATTTTGGTTATCTTTCTCCCCATGATGATGATCAGCTCGGCGAGATAAGGCATCAGGTTTAGTGGAACTCTTTCCAGGGCGGTGGGTGATGTGGAAATCAAAACGGGATAAGAACAAGGACCAGCGTGCCTGTCGCCGATTGAGAGATTGGGCCGTCATGAAATAGACAAGATTGCGGTGATCAGTCAAGATTTCTACTGGATGTGCTGCTCCCTCGAGGAGGTGTCGAAATTCTTGTAAGCCACGGATGATTGCCAATAGCTCTTTGTCGTGGATTTCATAATTGCGCTCCACATCATTGAGACTTTTGGAAATAAATCCCACTGGGTGCCACTTGTCATCATCCCTTAGCTGGGAGAGGACAGCCCCTGTAGCAAAATCAGAACTATCTGCTTCCAGACGGTAGGGTCGATCAGCATCAGGATGCACAAGAATGGGCGTTGAGGTGATGGCTGTCTTTAGTTGATCAAAGGCCTTCTGCTGATCCTTGGCCCATTTCCATGGTGCATCTTTCCGAGTGAGTTGGTGAAGGGGATGGGCAATATGTGAGAAATTTTCGATGAAGCGTCGGTAAAAGTTGACAAAGCCAAGGAATGATTGAACCTCTTTGACTGTTGTAGGAGATGGCCATTCCCGAACTCCAGCAACCTTAACTGGATCCATTCCAACTTGTCCTGGGGATAGGATAAGTCCGAGATACTCCACGGTTGCAGCTCCGAAGGTGCACTTTTCAGCCTTGAGGAACAGATTATTTTCTCGCAGGATTTGGAGGACTTTTCGGACTACCTCGTAGTGTTGTGCAAGTGTTTCAGTAAAACCAGAATATCATCCATGTACACGGCTACCACTCCTTCTGCGACAAGATCTTTGAAGAGGTGATTCATCATGGTTTGAAAGGTGGCAGGGCTATTAGTCAGCCCAAAGAACATGACAAGTGGTTCAAAGAGTCCTCGGTTGGTGCGGAATGCTGCCTTCCATTCGTCTCCTTCGCACATCCGAATATTGTTGTAGCCCCATCGCACATCCAACTTGGTGAAGAACTTGGCCCGAGTGACTTGATTTAAAATGTCTGTCACCAGGGGGAGAGGATAAGCATTTTTCACCATAGCAGCATTGAGCTTCCGATAATCCTGGACAAAATGTAGGCCTCCATCCTTCTTCTTAACAAAGAAGACAGGGGCAGCTATGGGTGACTTGGATGGGCGGATTCATCCAGTCTCTAGGTGCTCCTTCAAGAAGGCATCCATCTCTTGCTGCTCATTGGGGGATAATGGGTATAATTTCACCCCAGTATGCACAATGTCCTCTTTTAGCTCAATAGCTACGCTGGTCCAGGGATGACATGGGGGGAAGCGATGAAAGATTCCTTATGCAAAAGAATCATGGAATCATGGCTACTGTTTGGCACCCTATTTCTTCAAAGGGGCACTTCTTAAAGGTCTTCTTATGCTGCTCAATGGCAAGGTGGGTGGATATAGTTTGGTTGCAGAGATATGTCTCTTCAGGGTGAAGGAAGACTACAAAGATATGATCTTCCCCATGCAACATCTTCTGGTTATGCACCAGGCGAGCTCGTCGCCATGTTTCTTTGATAGAATACCTGGACTAGCTTTTCTTTAAAGAGGGAGGCGAGGCATGGTCTGGTCAAAGTGAAGACAAATGGGGATGAGTGTGTTGTGGCAAATTTCTATCACCTTGTGATCCCGCTTGGGCCTCAACTGTTGGGGTATGCCCTGTAGATGCCCATCTCTCACGTTTGCCCAGAGGGACTGACTGGGCAAAGGTAGGATAGGGTCTCCTTGGTGACTGTGTGATGGAAGAGGATCAGGGGGAGATAGAGATGTAGAGAGGTTGAGGCTTCGTCCAGAGTGTTCCTTTGCTAAGACAACGCAGATGCATCACAACCCACATCCATCAGGACACCGTGTCATTGCTACCTTACCCGTTGACCAGTTGATCTCAGGGTTATGATGAACAAGCCAGGTGTGCCCTACGATGAGGGGAACCCATCCCAGGCTGGTCACAGCAAATGTACTTTTCTCTGAATGGTCACCAAAACACATCAGGAGGTCAACTTCTACTCAAACTGAGCCAGCATTGTTAAGGGTGCCATCAATGTTGTAAAGTGGAATCAGCTGTGGAGTTGCCAAGTAGTAAGATTTTTGGCCTTGACAAACTCCTGATTGATGAACATCCCTGTTGCTCCCAAATCAAGCAGGGCATCAACTGCCATAGGCTGGCCACTGTCTAGGGTCTGTAGGTGGACCTTCAGTTCAGTAGCTTGGTGGAGGTGTGTGGAATAGATATAGTGGTGGGCTTGTGGATAATGACATGTCTTCTCTTTCATGTAGGCCATCAATGTCAATGTGATCAAACATATCCATTGTGGGTCCTACTGTACAAGTTGAAAGAAGAGATAATCAGTTTGTTGAACAGGGCATGTCCTTCACTGTCGACATCTTCAAAAATCCTTCGCCACACCCTCATTTCCATCCTCAGCAGATTTGGGTGCCAGAGTAGCATGAACTTTTTCTACCACTTCCTCCATCTGCTCAGATGACAGAGTACCTCGGACTGAAGGAGAGCGTGGGGGCTCAGGGCAGTCTCTGGCAATGTGGCCAGGTTTGTTACAATTCCAGCACAGACCAGTGACTCAGCAAGGATTATTCTGACGACGATTGGAGTCTACATCCATAGGTTCATAAGTGGAGGAGGGTGCAGCAGCAGCAGCAGGATGGAAGGAGGTTGGAAGAGTTTGAGGAGTAGTGGTGGGAGGGCAGAAAGGTCAAATTGTTCCTGGATGATTGTCCTGGTGAGTAGTGGTGGGAGAGAAGGAGTGCTGTTCATTAAAGTGATGCCACAACTTATCAATGTGAGTGGCTTTGTCCTTCCATTCTTGAAGGGACATAGGGAGGGTGTCGAGGTGTATCTTTTCAACCAAGCTACGGAGCAGTCCATGCTCATAAGCATCCATCAAGGCTCCATCATTAAAGCCTGTCTTCCCAGATATGGCCTCAAAGGCCGTCATATACTCCTCAGCTGTCATCCCTTGAGTCATCTTCAAGGTACAAAGTCGCTGATGGGCATGAGCCTCTTGGTCCACATCCCTGAAGGCTGCCTCAAAGTGGGTGCAAAAGGTTTCCCAATCAGGGAAAGGAGAATTGCCATCAAGGATAGCATGTGTATAGTTGGAAGCCCAATCACCAGCACTGCCTCCTTGCATGTAGGAGAGGGCATAGAGGATCTTTGTCTGATCATTGGGAAAGGAGTTGGGTCGAATAGCAATGTTAAGTTTGAGAGCATGGAGGAAGGGATCAGCCTTCTTTTGATCACCACCAAAGACCTCTGGATCAGCTGCCTTTGGGGGACATGCAGAGATGGAAGGAGTAGTGGCAGGAGCAGGAGGAACTCCAACAACAGGAGCAGGGAGGTTCTCGACAACAGCCTTGGTGATCGCCTCAACTTCAGCCATCAGAGTTTCACAAGAAGAGGCATCAGTCTGAAGGCGAGTCACTAGGTTCTGGAGTAAAAGGTTCTGTTGCTCTAACTGCTTGTACCATTGTTGTTGTGCCTCCATCATTTGATGAAGGCCCTCTCCAGCAGCACCAAAGACAGAGAAGGCATCAGTGGGGATTTTGTCCATGAGGAGAGGAGGTAGAAGGGATAAGGAAGATGTTTGTGGGGTCAAAGAGATGAGTTTCGATCTTCTGTCAGGGCGACACTGCTGTCGAAGCCACAAACAGAAAGAGGAAAGAGATTAATTAACCACATGCTAGCGCAGTGGGAATCCTGAGAGATCAAAACTGGTCATCCCCCAACTGCGAAGCGCTATAAATACTATTTCCTGCACACAGCCACCAGCCTTCCAGAGCCTTCCGCCATCTTCCATAACCTTCCGGATCCTCCTAGAATGCCGGCTCCACAGCCCATCAGTCAGCCTCCACAACCACCATCACTAAGCCTCACAAGCTGATGCAGCCATGTTACGAATCCTGTGCACACCTCCACATGGCTATGCCCCAACTTCCATATGTATCCCCCTTAGCATATGTACTTCCAAGGCAGTGTATGCCTGGGTACTCCAAAGGTGTCCAAAGTGTCAAAGGACTGTAATGATGTGGATGGAGTATGGATTGGGACAGGTGATGTGGATTCAGGGACTGGTAGAGGAGGAGGAGGGGAGTCTGGATTGGCAACTCCATGGACTCATGTGGGGAATGAGGGAATGACAGGTGCTGACAAGGGCACCAATGCTGCCACTGGTTGACTACCCAGCCCATAGCCCACTGGCCAAGGCCTGATAGAACAAGGGCAATAATAATAAGAGAAATGCCAATAATGGCAAGGATGACAATAACCCCCATAGTGAATAGAGGGAGAGAGGAGATAAGAGCATTTGAGGAAGTAGGCGCCATATGATAGAGTCAATGAAGAATGATACTCTGACAGGTAAGTCCTTAGGTGGAAGCAAATGTCAATTTGATCCTGACAGAATGAGTCATTCATGAAATACTGGAACTGCACTGTGGAGTTGGCTGCTCCCATTGGCATTATGAGCCACTCATAGGCGCCGTACTGTGTACAAAATGCTGTGAGCCACTTGTGTCCTTTGGTAACTCTGATGTTGTAGTAGCCATTGTGAAGATTGATTTTCATATAAATCATGGCACTGTGAAGGCGATCAAGGAGGTCATTGATGAGGGGGATGGGGTAGCAACTCTTTTTCATGATGCAATTGAGTGCTCAATAATCAATGCAAAGGTGAAGCCTGCCACCTTTCTTTCTTGTGAATAGGATTGGCGCACCTGCAGGAGAGGTTGAAGGGTGTATGAATCCTTTTGCCAGGAATTCATCAATGAATTTGTGTAGCACAGCGAGTTCACTTTCTGACATTGGGTATATGGGGCCTCATGGTATGTCATGACCTTCCTTGATGTCAAACTGAAGGTCATATTTGTGATGCGGTGGTAGGTAGCTGGCCACTGTCCCAGTGAAGACATCGTTGAATTCATGGTATTCTGGAGGAAGTCATTGTGTGAGGTCTTGGTGTTCCTCGATGGGGATTGATTCGGGTAATGTGGAGGTGGAGGGAGTGTTGCAAACCACTGATGTGGTTCATGCGTGGGTTGGATTGGTGACAATGCATGCATAGAGTGTCACACCCTCATCACTGGCTGCTTGAATGAAGTCTTCAGCTTCATAGACTTCAATTGTGACACTGTGGGTTGGGGGGCTCACTGCTGTCAGTTCTGGGGTCACAGCAGGTGTTGTGACAACATCGATGCTTAATGGCATCATTACGAGGTTTGAGTGGTGTGCCATGTGTTCAATTCACATTTTGGTCCATGAGATTTGTGGATTGACTTGTCATAACCAGGGGAGGCCTAGTATGATGGGCAGCCCATGCTGTAATATGATACATAATAACCTGGTAACTTACCATGAAATTTGATACATCAAGGGTGGCAAGCTGCCATTGCCAGGCCTCATATATCATACCAGGGATGATATATCATACCAGGATTGGATATATCGGGGATTTCCATGACAACTTGACCATGTGACTGATCCAGCACAGGCTGGTCAGCCACTTTTCCGCATCATATTAGATATGATGAGCCTTGTGTTTATTGATCTAACAAGATGTTTATACCAGGGGGCCCCCAGGGTCCCCTGCAATACAATCAAGAGCCCCCAGGGGCCCCTGCCAAATCATTATTTATTAATTTATTATTATTATTATTGTTATTATATTAGTATATACATCCATCAGTTCACCCCATACCCAAGAAGAGCCAGAGGCTGCTCTTCTTTCACAATTATAGCTAAAAGAAAAAAAGACTTACCTAAAGGGGATACTTACCTCCACCCCAGTCGGGGGTGCCATTTGCCAGTTTCGTTTGCAGTTTTCATTTGCCAGTTTCATTCACAGGTTTCATCACAGGTTTCGTTCATGGCGTGTCATTCGGCAGGTTTGTGGTCGGGGTCAGGGGTTTGCATGGGTTCTGCTACAAGATCTAGCTAAATAAATAATAGATTAATGCAGCACAAAAAGAGCAGCTTATGCTGCTCTTTTTGCGCCACAAGAATTAAAAATAAAAATAAAAATAACACTTACCTTGTAGTACCCCACACCCACTGCAGGGGGTGTGGGGTACTGGGCTGGTTGGTGGGTTGATGGGTTGATTTGGGTGGGGGTGTGTGTTTGCGCATTGGGGTTGGACACCCCACCCTAGAACAGAGAGCAATATGTTAGTTAAAATCAAAAGTCACACAAAGAGAGCAGCACCTGCTGCTCTCTTTGTGCATTTGTAGCTATTCAAAAATATACATACCTTATATAGCCACACACCCGCTGCAGTGGGTGTGTGGCTCTCTGTTTCCCTGCTTGTCTTCTCCATGGCTTCCTGTGCATATCGTCGTTCGTTCATTTGTTCATTGGCTCATTCATTTCGTCCCTGTACCATGTCATTCAGGTGTCGATGGGCGGGGTTACGGGGGTTCTCATGTGGGTATTCATTCATGCAGGAAGTGATGACCTAGAATATAAGATTATATATTAGTTAAGAGTTAAACAACACACAAAAAGACCAGCTTTTGCTGCTCTTTTTGTGTGGCTGTAGGTAGTGGGGGGGAGGAACTCACCTGATATGGAACCACACACCCACCACAGTGGGTGCGTGATTCCTGGCATGTCATTTGATGCGGTCGCATCCTTGTTTGGCACAGTGCTGTATATCATGTCGTTGGCATGTTGCTGTGTCATGTGCCCATGTTGTGTTGCTGTATGTTGTGCTGCCATGTCATGTTCCCATGCATTGCGCTGCCATGTCGCGTTCCCATGGGTTGCATTCCTGTTTGGGCTCTCATTGTGCATTGGGTGAGGCCTCAATCTAAAATAAATAAAGGCATGTTAGTAACAAATTCCAAAGCAGCACAAAATGAGCAGCTTTTGCTGCTCTTTTTGCACTGTTGTATCTACTAGAAAAAAAGACTCACCTTGTGACCACACCCACAGCAGCAGGTGCATGGTCATGCACTTGCCTTTTCAGGCAGCTGCTTGTTGTGGTTGCAGAGATAGGAAGCAAGATGCAGATTCAACACTGGCAATTGCCAATATTCAAGAAGTGCCCAAGCGCTGGCACTACAAGCACAGTACACAATAGTACCAAGCATGTATATTTAAAATAAATAATATATAATAAATATTTGTCCAGGAAAACCTGAAGAAGATGATGATAATGAGTCAGAGCTCAATAAAGCATGAGATGGCTAATTGCAGAGTGGATTGGGCCACTTCTACGCATCAGAATTGGCCCAAATTTAAATATAGTAGTGTCATATATACACTATACATGGGCAATTGATTATCTTGGACAATTCTCACATTTTTCAATTTTTCACGCCTTCAATTCCCTATTTAGGGAATTGAAGGCATGAAAAATTGAAAAATGTGAGAATCGTCTGAGATAATCAACTGCCCATGTAGAGTGTATATATGACACTACTATATTTAAATTTGGGCCAATTCTGATGCATAGAAGTGGCCCAATCCACTCTGCAATTAGCCATCTCATGCTTTATTGAGCTCTGACTCATTATCATCATCTTCTTCAGGTTTTCCTGGACAAATATTTATTATATATTATTTATTTTAAATATACATGCTTGGTACTATTGTGTACTGTGCTTGTAGTGCCAGCACTTGGGTGCTTCTTGAATATTGGCAATTTCTGGCATTGAATTTCACAACTATGCAGCCACATCCAGCAACAGAAATACGACTGCATGACCACAACACAACAGCAACATCAGCAGCAGCAGCAGCAGCAGCAGCAACAGCGCACAACCATGACTGCACAACCGTGACCACACAACCACACACCTGCTGATGCAGGTGTGTGGTCATAAGGTAAGTTTTGTCTTCAGTAGATACAATAGCACAAGCTACTCTTTTTGCACTGCTGTGAATTTTTGTACTAACATAGCCTTTATTACTCCAGATCAAAACCAAAACAAATGACAGGCCACCCAATGAGTGGGCCCAGGAACCACACCCGCTGTGGCAGGTGTGGTACTATTTAAGGTGAGTCTCCTCCCCCCAATAGATGCAGCTGTGCAAAAAGAGCAGCTTTGGCTGCTCTTTTTGCATTGCTTTACATTTTTTAACTAATAATATTTTATTATAGGTATTGCCACAAATGAAGACCCATGAAGCAACCCCCCAGAATGATAACATGCCTGCAAACGGGATCCGCAAATGACGACATGCCACACGAAGAGACAAACCACACACCTGCAGTAGCAGGTGTGTGGTTCTATACTTGGTATGTACCCCAACAATGCAAAAAGAGCAGTGAAAGCTGCTCTTTTTGCATCACTTTTAATTTTTTAACTAATAATATTTCAGCCCATGCTGTAGTATGGATATATCAAACATGGCATGGTACCACCATTAAGTCATATATAAAACCTGGTAACTACCACTGTGGTAACTTACCATGCCTGATATATCAGGATGTATCAGTACCACACTTACCATCCAAATGGGCAGCATTGCCATTTCCCTGCTGTCACTGCCCATTTAAATATTATTACTATATTGGGAATTCCCATATTAGGATTTATTTATTATATTATCTAATATTCAATATTTACATTTAATATTTATATTTAATCCCAAAAATACTACATTAGCTGCATTCAAAAGAGGCCACATATTGACTCACCCTATTATGAATGAACCATAATGCCTTGCCCAGGGATCATGTGGTACAGGTTTCAATCATGCAGGTGGGTCTTGATCATGCGGGTACAGGGTTTCATTGTATGGGTACAGAGTTTCGTCGCATGGGTACAGGGTTTCATTGCATGGGTACGGGGTTTCATTGCACAGGTATGGGTTTTGTTCAAGCGGGGTGTCCTGACCTTCCATGCCAGTAGATGTAATCTAGAGTAATAAGTGATGTGTTAGTTAGAAAGAAAGAAGAGCCAGCACCAAAAGAGCAGCCTTTGCTGCTCTTTTGGTGCTGGTGGACTGAGACTAATTGATGACTCACCTGAGATTACCACACCCACTGCCACAGGTGTGGTAATGTCGCATAGGGCTGGACCCTCTGAATTTTCGGCAGCTGTGCTCATAGGTACTACATGGGGGGCTTCATCTGTACTCTCATTGGGTGGATTTTGGCGCAGGGGGGACCTAGAATAACAACTCATATGTTATGTTAGTAAAATTGAAGAGAAGCAGCACCAAAAGAGCAGCTGGTGCTGCTCTTTTGGTGCCACTGCAAGGAGAAACTCACTAGATGGTACCACACACCCACTCTGGCAGGTGTGTGGTACTGTATTTCACCTGTCATTGCATACAGTTGAGGGCAGGCTCTGATCAGGTCTTGAGTGGCTGCACACGTCCATAGTTTGTCCTGGGTCTCACCCACATTCTTGTCAGATGGGGCTTCACGCAATGAGGGACCTATGATAATAAATAACATGTTAGTAAAAAATAAAAGAAAGGTAGCACCAAAAGAGCAGTTGTTGCTGCTCTTTTGGTGCCATTGTACAGGTTAGGAGGAGAAACTCACTAGATAGTGCCACACACCCACTGCAGTGGGTGTGTGGTACTGTATTCTGCCTGTTGTCACATGGGTTTGGGGGCTGCGCATGTAAGGTCTTGTGTGGATTTCAGCCCTCATTAATTTTTGGGTGGCCCCAGGTTTTGTATCATCATCATTTGGGTTGGGGGTGAGGGCCTTAGACCTAGAGTGGGGTGGTATGGTGTGTTAGTGAGAGTCTTAGAGAAGTGAAAAGAGGGCAGCTTTCACTGCCCTTTTCACATGGGTGTATCTAGTAGGGGGGGGGACTCACTTGTGTACTCGCGATGTGTGTGGTCCTGTTCTAGTTTCGTGGGGATCCTGTTGGTCATGTCCTATATATGAATGAGGTGGATTAGGTAAGCATCAAAACAAACACTGAATGCTGGGAGTTTCCGGGCTCAAATGAGTGCCCAATTAGGGGCAGTACAAAACTCATATGGATAGAGAGTAAATACCTAGATAGAAAATAAAGACTAAATAGCAAATATCTGTCTAAGACAGGTGAGGAAATGAGAGGTAGCCTGTTGGATTGTACTAAGGCACCATGTGCAAAGCAGAATTGGGTGACTTCCATGCATTATAATTGGCCCAAATTTGAGTATATTGGTGACATGTCCAATTTAGTATTTATTTTTTATCTAGGTATTTACTATCTATCCATATGAGGTTTCTACTGCTCCTAATTGGGCACTCTTTCAAGCCCGGGAAGTCCCAGCATTGAGTAGCATTCAGGTCTACTCAACATCAAGGCGCCTGAAGCAAGTACAACATGGTGCCACACACCCACCGGGGCAGGTGTGTGGCACTATTAGGTGAGTTTCTTGTTTATGGAGTGTACCATGATGCCAAAAGAGCAGCACTAGCTGCTGTTTTGGCATTGCTTGAATTTTTTTTCTACTAACATCTTCATTATTCTAGGACCATTCTCCCTTGGCAAAACCCCACCCAAGAATGCACTGACAGGTCCCAGGGTGAAATATGGGAGTGTGTGCAGCTGCTCAAGATGCCAACGGTCAACCATCTGCAACATATGACGAATGAAACACAGTGCCACACACCCGCTTCAGCAGGTGTGTGGCAATATTAGGTGAGTTTTTTCCTTATGGGGTGTACCATGACACCAAAAGAGCAGCACCAGCTGCTCTTTTAGCATTGTCTTTGGTTTTTTTTTCTTACTAACCTCTTATTATTCTAGGTACCTCCACCAGATGAAGTTTGAGATGAATGTGCGCAGCCACCCGATCCAAGAACCCAGCACCCCAACACCCGCTGCAGCAGGTGTGTGGTAATACTGGGTAAGTTCTCAATTATACGATGTATGACAGTGCCAAAAGAGCAGCAGAAGCTGCTCTTTTGGCACTGCTTGTGTTTTTTTTCCTGTTACTAATGTGTTTGTTATTCTAGGTCCTTTCTCCCACTATGAAACCCCATCTGAAGCAAGCACAGATGAAGCCCAGGGTGAAAACCAAGTGTGCGCAGCCACCCAAAGGCTCCGCCCCTGAGCACTTGTAATGTACATGACAGCTTAAATATGGCACCACACCCACTGCGGCAGGTGTAGTAAAATCCAGTGAGTGATGTGTACAATGGTGCCAAAAGAGTTGCAGCAGCAGCTCTTTTGGTTCCACCTGCATCTCTTTTTTTTTCTTTACTAATCTATTCACTACCCTAGGTGCCTTTTCCCACTGCGAAACCCCACCCAAGGCAGCAGAGACAAAGGCCAGGGCGAAACACAGACATACACAGGCACCCAAAAGCCCAGCCCCCAAACACCCATGATGACTGCCATGATGAATTACATACGATACCACACACCTGCTGTGGCAGGTGTGTAGGTGAGTTTTCCATTACTACAACACCAAAAGAGCAGCACCAGCTGCTCTTTTGGCATTGTTTGGATTCTTTCTTTTTATTAACATGTTTATTATTCTAGGTTCTTTCTTCCATCGCGAAACCCAACAAGGCCCAGAGCAAAATACTGGTGCCCGCACAGCCACCCAAGACCCCAACCCTCAAGTATCCACAGCTCACACAACGACCAATTGAAGATGGTGCCACACACCCACTTTGGCGGGTGTGTGGTAGTATCAGGCACGTCTAATCCCACCAGTGCCAAAAGAGCAGCAAAAGCTGCTCTTTTGGCACCCCTTTGTTTTCTTTGTTTTACTGATGTATTATTCTTCATTATTCTAGGTGCCTTCCCTATGCAAAAACCCGCTCGATGAGGACACAGACGAGCCCCCAGCATGAAACCTGATGTGCAGCCACCCAAGCCCTGAGTACCCAGCCCCCAACACAATGATCAACAAAATCTCATACCACACCCACTGCAGCAGGTGACCTTGTAAGTTTCTCATTATAAGATGTGCAACCATGCCAGAAGAGCAGCAGTTGCTGCTCTTCTGGCACTGCTTCTGTTTTTTTATTCACTAACATATTATTGGTCATTGTAGATCACCCCCCTGTGCAAAGACCAGCCTGACAAGAGCACAAAAACCCCCACACAAGATACAGATGCATAGCCACTGAAGGCTGCAACCAACATGATGACAGGCAAAGCATGGTACCACACCTGCTGCGGTGGGTGTGGTAGTACATGGTAAGTTTTTAATTACAGTGCGTACAACGGTATAGAAGAAGGGTTAGGAGCTCCAATGACTGTCAAATCAAAATCTGGTTCAGCCAGTGTGTAGATAGGAGACTGTGTTTCTGTTTATTCAAATGGGTTGGTTCGCTTCGATGGTTGATCACTCTCTGCAAGATATGTATGTGTTTATTGGAGAATGGAATGTGATATGGACTAGCAATAGTCAATGATATATTGTAGATGCTTATAAGAAGGCTTATACATTGTATGGAATGCTTATAGAAAGGCTTATATGTGGAGGATGCTTATAGGAAGGCTTATACATCTGGGATGCTTGTGGAAGGGCTTATACGTGTTCATGTTGCGTTTGTTTGTTTACTGATATTTGTGTGTCCTTGTTTACATCCTCCTAGTCAAAATGCGGATATCTGTGGGCTATAGAATGGTCAGCGCTTGGTTAGTTTGGTTAGTATGCTTCAATCTTCTTTCCTGACTCGTATTTCATTATGCTTACCTTTTCCTTGGATGTCCAGCAACTCTAACCTTAGGTTCTGCAACTATCCTTGGCTTCAGTATTTCGCGTAGATGGCTTCCAGTAGCTTGGTCTCAACAACCTTGAAGATGACTTAGCTCCAGATGGCTTTAGATAGACAGTTCTTTAGATATTAAGCAGAATGGTAGACAGTAGTTGACAGTGGTTGATTTCCAGAGTGAGGAGATGGGGGGGAACAAGAAAATCTGCTAGCTTATATACCTATCTGAAGGTGGCTGTGCATGGAGCAAGAACAAAAGAGTAATAAAGCTATGAGATCATAGTGATGTCATGGGGGAGTCATAGTGGAGTAGAACAAAAGAGTAATAAAGAAATGATGTCATAATGCGGTCATAGCTGAGTCATCCATAGAGTGTGATGTCATAGTGAAGTCATAGTGATGTCATTCATAAAGAGAACAAAAGGATTCATAAAGGGAATGATGTCACTAATTTGCTGAGCTTGTGGAGTGGTTGGAGCATGATGTCACTGATCTTGTGATGTGTTTTGGGGCTCATGGGAAGCGAAATTAAAGGACATCTCCGGGTTCTGGAGATTAATCTGAGCATAGTCCAGTGGTTAAGGTGTTTTTGTTACTGGTTAATAAAAGGAACAAGTGCATGGTGTGGGATTCGATGCAGAGACAGCGGTTTGTATCCGTAATAGGCGTGCTTGGTATCATTCGATGTGGATTTTTAACAGCTTTCTGGGCGCGGTGGTTCCGAGCAGATCCGGTGTAAACTGACAGAGAAATTCATTTTTTACTGATGGGTGTTGATTCTGATAGTAATATCGTTCTGTAGAGTTCAGTTTTAATCTGTTCTTCGCGTGCTTAGTACCGTTGGATGGGGATTTTTCATATCTTTCTAGGCGCGGTTGTTCCGAGAGGATTGAATGCAAACTGACGGAGGTATTCGTTTTTTACTGGAAATCCTGGATTTTAATAATAAAATTGGCCTGGAGAGTGCAGTTTTGATCCGTTCAACTTGTGTTTGGTACCATTCGAAAGGTGTGAATCGTAGCTTTCTAAGCGTTATATGGGTGTACCTTTCCGATCAAAACTGACAGAGTTATAAAACAAATTTGGTTTCTGCGCGTAGCCGTAATTAATCTCATAATCAGTCATGTGATCGTCCAATGGCTGGAAGTTGTGTAATTTCGCATTTTCTGATACTGGATGTTTTTATCTTCCACAATGGCACCAAAAGAGCAGCAGAAGCTGCTCTTTTGGTGCTGCCTCTGGTCTTTTTTTTACTAACCCACTATTTGTTATTCTAGACTGTCCCACACAAAAACCCACCCAGCGAGAACATGAAGAGGCCCTCAAAATATGAACACACAGCTGCCGAAGACATGGGCAAGGGCCACAAGAACGAAACCTGAAACCCACATGAGCACAAAGACCTGTACAAGCCCAGGCTCATGGACTTGTATGAATACCCGCCCGAGCCCCCCCCCCCCCCCCGGGCCATATGTAGTAGCAATAATAAATAATAATAATAATGAGGCCTCCATGTACATTAGTGATGAATAATAAAAGCTTGTGATTATCCCAATAAGCCAGTCCATACTATCATTTATGGGGTAATTGCCGCGAAGTTACCAAAATCATTCCCGAAGGTGCTAGAGAGCTCCGTTTGCCCTCAAACTTGGCATGAATAGGTTCAATGATACTATAAACAAGTCCTAAAAATTATAAGGGATTCTGTGTAAAATTGAGGGTGGTATGACGGATCCGCGTTGACCACCCATTTTGCGCCCAAGTAGTTCGGCAACCTGCGTAATTGCCGTTGCTCTGAATCTCATCGCCCTGCTCCCAGCACCAGTAGAACCTCTGCTGCCTCATTGTCTGGTGTGTCTTTAGGTGTGTTAAAAATGAATGAGAGGTGGTGGCGGACCCAGGTACACAGCCATGCTGTCTGTTGCATACTGGAGAGCTGAACCAACGGCCGTGTTGGGGGTTTCCATCATGTTGATATGAGGTGTTGTCCATCTAGGTCGGGGCTGAGGTTGATGCCAAGAGGGGCTTGGGGTGACATGGAGTTGGACGGAGTTGAAAGTTGTTTGTTTACAGGAAATGCCAAATCAGATTTAGGCACCAGTATTCTGGTGCACCTCATTTGTGCAGATCACCCCTAGGAAGGCAGAAATTAGGCAGATAGCTTCTTAGGAACATACTCAATGGGACTATGATAATTTGGGGGCAAGGGATGCCCTAAATATTTAGGAGAAGCATTTTGGGTGGTTCGGAAGCAACGAATTCAGTTTGCCTGAACACTTAAAATAACACAAAGAGACAACAAATCAATGAAATTTGCCAGTTTTTTGTCATAGATACTTTGCTATAGATACCCTACATCTACATGGAAAGTTTGGAACCTGCTGTGTGAGAATTGAAGGAGGTAGAGAGGAAACGGCAATTACACGGTAGCAGCAACGTGACCCGTGACTGATAGTACTGGTCGAGGGGTGTCACACAGAATTTCAAGTGAACCTATG
>MU129147.1:0-10474 GCA_014904985.1 Hydnum rufescens UP504
TCTTTCCCCCCATCCCCAGTTGAAAAGCTAGTTGAACTGCTGCTGGTGTCAGGGTAAATTCCAAAACTCCACCCCCACTAATCACACTTTTGATAGGCTCTCAAGAGGAGGACCTAGAGTGTGATTCCCTGATTTATCAACCCCTTCATTTATTGTCTGGATAGGCTCTGTCTATACAGGACAATTTCACCCGTCCAAAGACCTCCCTCCCCTCGGACCCCAACGTTCGGATTGGCCCCGTGATCCCCTCTCTTTGTCCTCGTATCCATTTCGCGGACTGTAGCTGGTTTCATCCCCTGTTTCCCGCTTACAACGTCTAGTTGCCTGTGGTTTCACACAGATTTATGGCATTGATTACTACGAAACATATTCCCCCGTCGCGCGACTCACAAGTTTTCGGACGATTATTGCATTCGCTGCCCGAAACAATTGGGATATCGACTCTTTCGATTTCAACGGTGCATACCTCAATGGCGAACTTGACGAGAATGAAGAAATTTATATGAATTTCCCCCCCGAGTACAGACCCCAGGGGGAGAATACAATCCTATGCCTACGGAAGACTCTGTACGGTCTTAAGCAAGCCAGACGGCGATGGTACAACTCATTATCCCACGCACTCAATAGTCTCGGTTTTAGCGCAAGCCACGCCGATCCTGGTGTGTTCCATACCCAGAAAGATGGGGAGGAATTAATTTTGGCAATCCATGTGGACGATTGCACGTTTACGGGCCCGTCGAGGGCATTGCTTGATGAATACAAGCAGAAAATCAACAAAAAGTACTCAATTACCGACTTAGGGCCACTCCATTGGCTACTCGGCATTAAAATCGAGTGAGATCGTGAACTACGGACAATCCGATTATCACAGACATCGTACATTGACTCGATTGTTTCGCGGTTCTCACTCAGCGACTCGAAACCCATTAATACCCCAATGGAACCTGGGGCCACACCCACTCGAGAGGATTCTGCGATGAATCCCACAGATATCGAATGAATGAAGCGGACCCCCTATCGCGAGGCCATAGGGAGCCTTATGTACGCATCCGTGGCCACGAGGCCGGACATTACTTTTGCGGTATCGATGCTATCGCAGTTCCTTGACAGGCCGGGACCCACACACTGGGAGGCGGCAAAACGAGTTATACAGTACCTATCAACGACGAAGAGTCTTAGCCTGACATATGGGTTAAAACAACACGACCTACTCAGGTACACGGATGCGGATGGAGCAACACAGGAGCACCGTTGCGCAATAACGGGATACACTTACCTGATAGACGGAGGAACCGTCTCCTGGAGCTCCCGAAAGCAGGAGCTGATCACACTCTCGATGGCTGAGGCAGAATATGTCGCCGCAACTCAAGCTGCCAAGGAAGGCATTTGGCTACGAGGCCTCATTGCCGAAATATTCCATACTCAACTCAAAGCCATGACTCTATATTGCGATAATCAAGCCGCATTAAAGCTTGCAATGGGCGATAATTACCACGCCCGGACGAAACATATCAATATCCGTTTTCATTTTATCTGCGAGACGATTAAAGACGGCATTTTCAATTTGGTCTACTGTCCCACAGAGACTATGACGGCCGACATTCTTACAAAATCCCTCGGGGCGACAAAATTGAATTTCCACGCCGAAGGACTTGGACTACATCACGCTTGAGGGGGAGTGTTGGAGCGAGTGGATACGGAAGCAACCGGGTACAATGTCGGAGACAAGCGCGACCCCTGTGAGGCTATGCTGACGACCTCGCCAATCATCAATCCACCAATCTAGCTAAAACCTGTAGCCGAGTTTCACCGGCGATCTTTTACCTCTTTGTTTTGCTGGCACCACTGGCAGTCGGACATTCTTTTTCTTTTCTCTAACCCATTTTCATGTGTCTTCTACCCTCCTGTAAATACTATAAAAAGTCAGGCTTAGGCCCTCTAAATGCTAAGGACTTCTCTGTGTGTGTTCTTCCCGCCACCTGCTTAATTCACCTGGGTGACTCGAGTCTCGCTGATCTACCGAATTCGTCCTCACCCGCTTAGTAATCAGGGGGAGTTGTTCTCGCGCGCATACCATAACTCTCACTAGATGGAGGGAGGATTGGAGCTGACCATATGTCCTTTACTTAGGGATGGTGGGATATACAATGGTCGAGTTGGCTTACTAGGATCCCTGAGCTCTAATTTCGACATACGGATGGCCTGTCAACGCCTCAGCCACAGCATCTAATGTTAAAGGTTTCACAATCCTTGCAAGGCCCTTCGGGGCCGCTCGGGCACGGTTTGTGGCCCTTCATTCTAAAGCAGCATGGCCAACAGCCATCCTTATCGTTCTGAGATTGGGGCCAAGAACTAGAAATGGGGAATGTGTGCATGGAGAGACTCATGGTCGGGAGGGGGAAGGAAGTATTGGAACGAGGAGAGAAATGTTCAGTTGGCCCTCAGGGTCTGACGTGCCTTTGTTGGATTCATAGGCACTGGAACTGTGGTATTTTCCTCACGGCACCAGGGGTGTATACAGTCGATGAGTCCCACTCGGCAATGCGGGCCTCGTTGCCGTTGACAACAGTTATGGAGGACTCAACGCCGGGACGAAGGGACCGGGGGAGATACGGAAGGCACGGGCGTTTTGCGGAAAGTATTTTGATAATATCTCATTGAATATTGAATATTTTCCCTCGGGGTAAATCAAACGAGTCCCAGTTCATCATCTGCACCCTCTGGTGTCCTCAGAGAGTCAGAAATTGAATATTTGGATGTTAAATCCCCACAGTTGGGGGTATTTTAGATTTCCCAGGTGAACCACTGAGACTCACAGAATAAATTTAGCATATTATTGTGTCTCTACACAATATCTACCCTCTTGAAAAGAGATCAGCACAATACTCGAATATTTAGAGATTGAGTGGGGCGGCCTGTATTTTAAATTTTGCGGACAAACCACGGCGAACTAAGGGATAGAAACATTATAATATCAGAGTATCCATTCCCCTCTGCCTCTTCGAGCAAAAATTGGAGCGATTGAAGAATATTTGACCCCGCTAAGTGAATTTTACACTGTCCACCTAATTCCTTACTAAGGGGTACTGTGAGGAATCAAATGTTCTTCAATCGCTCCAATTTTTGCTCGAAGAGGCAGAGGGGAATGGATACTCTGATATTATAATGTTTCTATCCCTTAGTTCGCCATGGTTTGTCTGCAAAATTTAAAATACAGGCCGCCCCACTCAATCTCTAAATATTCGAGTATTGTGCTGATCTCTTTTCAAGAGGGTAGATATTGTGTAGAGACACAATAATATGCTAAATTTATTCTGTGAGTCTCAGTGGTTCACCTGGGAAATCTAAAATACCCCCAACTGTGGGGATTTAACATCCAAATATTCAATTTCTGACTCTCTGAGGACACCAGAGGGTGCAGATGATGAACTGGGACTCGTTTGATTTACCCCGAGGGAAAATATTCAATATTCAATGAGATATTATCAAAATACTTTCCTCAAAACGCCTGGCGCCTTCTGTATCTCTTCTGGTCCCTTCGTCCCAGCATTGAGTCCTCCGTAACCGTTGTCAACAGCAACGAGGCCTGCATTGCCGAGTGGGACTCATCGACTGTATACACCCACGGTGGCTCCCCCACAGGGTGCGAATGATCCCAAACAGGAACGATGCTGTAACCCGTCCCATAGAGCAAGTATCGCTACCGATAAGGCACACTTCGTTATTGACGGTATTCCAGGGCCCCTCCCCACCTCTGCAAAGGAGACAGCATACAGTATGATGAAAGAAGTATCATTATGTAGAACGTGACTTTGGCGTGATGGAACCCGTGACTCCTAGCAGTTATGGCTAATCGCTGTTTTTTTCTCACTGTCTCTTTCTCGCCCGGCCTCAATCCCTGGATACTCGGTCAATCCACTACAGAGGCAATCTTACGTTCTCACCTTAGTCGACTCAGTGTTACAGTTGGACTAGGGACGGAACTCGTCGACTTTACACAAGATGCTCACAAGGTAACTACAAATCTCCTAAAACGCGACAAAAATGGTTCTTCCCAGAACGAAACCTTGGAAGTGGACTGGGTGATCGGCGCTGACGGTGCGTGAGGCTATTTTTCTCCTCTCTTCATCTCATAAGATATCTGCAACAAATGTGTTGCTCCAAAAACAGGGGTTACTCGAAATCTACTTCTCAGGAGAAACGCTGGAGAACTAAGCTTTATTTGTTGATGTAAAGATGGAAGGTCTTGGTCGTGAGGTAAGGTTCCTACTCTTGCATGCACTGTCGATCAATAGTTTTTGACACTCTTTTCCTCACGAAAGTATTGGGCAGTGTATGGAAGTGCCACCACCAGGTTGTATGTCTTCCTATTTTGCACGATAATTTTGAATGCTTGTGACTGATGGAATTGGCTCTCATTGTATCGTTCAGAGTGTGGCTCTGCCTTTGGGTCCAGCTTCTCAGTGGTGGGTAACGGGACTCCGCAACGAATACAAAAGGTCGTCGATGGGGGTTTTGACGCTTTCAAGGCATATCTGAGTGAGATCACGAAGGTCGATTCTGTGGCATTGACTAAACTGTATATGGGTGTCGTACTTCAGGTGCATTCTCTCCTCCTACGAGTGAGACGCCTGTTGTTGATGCTACAGCCCATTGTAGACGAAACATTCGAGGTGCTGACAAATTTAACATCAGTCATATGTTCATTGCTGGAGGTGCGTGTTAGTATAATCCAAGTGTGTGCCGCACTATCTCACCCCGCCTCAACGTAGATTAGATGGAGCCCAGGTCCCCTCGCCAATGGGCAGCCAGGGTCTGAATTCGTCTATCCAAGATTCCGTGAGTCCTATTTCCCCCTATGGTAGGGTGGTATGTGGGAATCTCAATATCCTGTGCCAGTCAATTTAGTGTGGAAGCTCTCCCTTGTCGTTAAAAAATGGTCTCCCCTCTCGCTGCTCTCGACATACGAAACGGAGCAGGTGCCTCCAATCAAGGAGATGCTCAAGTTGACCACCAACCTACGCACCCAATCAATAGACTTGACTTCCAAGGACACATTCCAGAGTCGTAAACCCGGGTTTTGTAGGTGAGGATATATGCAAGCAACTGGGAGTGAATTACCAGTAGAGCGAAATTATCATAGACTAGTGCGGCTCGGTACCGAGAAGAACGTTATAGAAGAAGGGTTGGGAGCTCTGATGACTGTCAAATCAAAATCTGGATCAGCCAGTATGTGGATGGGAGACTGTATTTCTGTTGTTATTCGTTGGGCTGGTTCGCTTCAATGGTTGATCACACTCTGTAAGACGTGTATGGTGTTCAGTGGAGAATAGGAAGGGATATGGACTAGCTGTAGTCAATGATATATCGTGTAGGATGCTTATAGAAAGGCTTATACGTCGTCTGGGATGCTTGTGGAAAGGCTTATACGTCGTTCGTGTTGTGTTGGTCTGTTTACTGATATTTGTGTATTCTTGTTTATGTTCTCCTGGTCAAAATGCGGATATCTGTGGGTTATAGACTGGTCAGTGCTTGGTTAGTCTTGTTAGTATGTTTCTTTCTTCTTTCTTCAAAAACCTGATATGTATTTCGTTATGCTTACTTTTCCTTGGATGTCCAGCAACTCTAACCTTAGGTCCTGCAACTATCCTTGGCTTTAGTGATTCGCGTAGAGGGCTACCAGTGGCTTTGTCTCAACAACCTTGAAGATGACTTAGCTCCAGATGGCTTATAGATAGACTGTTCTTTAGAGGCAAGCAGAAAAGTTGACAGTGGTTGACAGTAATGATTTCCAGAGAGGAGATTATTGTGTGGGGGTACAGGAAATCTACCAGCTTTTATACCTTTCTGAAGGTGGCTGTGTTTAAGAAATATGACTCCCCCATGGGTGAGTCATATGTGAGTCATAGGTGAGAACAAAAGAAAAATAACAAGATGATGTAATAATGCGGTCATAGCTGAGTCATTCATAAAGAGAACAAAAGGAATCATGAGGGGTGATGTCATAGTGATGTCATTCATAAGGAGAACAAAAGAAATCATGGGGGGGGGTGATGTCACCAATTTGCTGAGCATGTGGAATGCTTGGAGCATGTGGTCACTGACCATGTGGAGCATTCTGGAGGCGAAATGAAAGGATATCTCCGGGTTTTGGAGATTAATTTGAGCATAGTCCAGTGGTTAAGGTGTTTTGTTGTTGGTTGATAATGGGAACAAGTGCATAGGATGGGATTCGATGCAGAAACAGCAGTTTGCATCCATAATAGACGTTCTTGGTATCATTAGATGCGGATTTTTCACAGCTTTCTGGACGCGGTGGTTCCGAGAAGATCCGGTGTAAACTGACAGAGAAATTCGTTTTTTACTGATGGGTGTTGATTCTGATAGTAATATCGCTCTGTAGAGTTCAGTTTTGATCTGTTCTTCGCGTGCTCAGTACCGTCGGATGCGGATTTTTTATATCTTTCTAAGCGCGGTTGTTCCGAAAGGATTGAATGCGAACTGACGGAGAAATTCGTTTTTTACTGGAAATTCCGGATTTTGGTAGTAAAATTGGCCTGGAGAGTGCAGTTCTGGTCCGTTCGACTTGTGTTTGGTACCGTTCGAAAGGTGTGAATCGTAGCTTTCTAAGAGTTATATGGGCGTACCTCTGCGATCAAAACTGACGGAGTTATAGAACGGATTCAATTTCCGCGCGTAGCCGTAATTAATTTCGTAATTGGTCATGTGATCCTCCAATGGCTGGAAGTGGTGTGATTTCGCATTTTCTGATACTGGATGTTTTTATCTTCCACAACGTCAACGTCGGAAACAATGTGTACACGCCGTATGGGAATGAGGACGAGCCGATAGAAGCAGGCGACTGGGCTCCGGATGCGCCCAATCTCGTACTCGCGCCCACGACGACAACCCTCTTCGATCTCCTGGCACCTTTTTCCCATACCGTGCTGGTATTCGAGCTCCCGGACAGTTCACCCCCAATGGACACCAAACCCCCTAGCCGTCCGGCTTCAACTATTAAGGACCACTTGGATGGCCGCGGGGGGTATGATGGAGATGGTCACCGTCTCGTGGATTCGTACCCCGTTCTTCCCGAGAATACACCTAATGTGGGGTCGGGGAGAGCAGTTGAGGATGTGAATTGGGTGCTCGTTCATACTCAAGGTCACGCCTGGAGGACATATAACATCGATACTACACAAACCTGGAAGCCCTTTCCCTTGGTCATTGTCATTCGTCCCAACACCTACATTGGTGCATTTGCGCATGATACTCAAGGCGGGGCAATAAGAAATACGCAACTGGGCGCGCAACGACGCAACCAGCAACCAGCGGTTCAAAACACGCAAACCATTCAATTTCAAGCTGTAAGCATGCTGTAAGGCATAAATTACTATATTTGGCATGAGGTTCCGGTCGCGTTTCTCCATTACCCGAGTACGTGAGGACTCAAGAACGCTACCAGAGAACCCATCTCATAATATCCTTATGGGAATCTATTTTTTTGTTGAAAAATAAAGCATTTTATGACACATGGTGGTTGTGCCTCCAAGCGCCCCCATTCAATTCTGGTTGCTTGTTGCCGGTCGCAGGTTGCAAATTGCGGGTTGCGAGTTGCGGGTTGCAGGTTGTGGGTTGCGGGTTGTGGGTTGTGGGTTGTGGGTTGTGGGTTGCGGGTTGTGGGTTGCGGGTTGCGGGTTGCGTGACAAAAACAAAGGAATGTACTGGATTCCTTACATGATAGAATGCCAAAATGTTCATTCACATAAGCAGGTTGCAGCTGCCAGGACAAAAAAAAAGAACATGCAAAACGCTGAAATATACTGTAGACAGGAAAGCCAAAGATTGTATTTGCAACAAGAAACAAACCAAATGCATTTGGCTAAGTCTTAGTTTTGGGCCAAAGGCATGACGTCTGAAAACGGTGGCTAGAGTATGAGTGGCGTCGAGTCGATCGGCAACTACCGCTGTTGCCTCCTGACTCCTTACAGTCCGAGATCGACGCGACGCCCAGTGACATATGCTTCTTTCGCCTGTTTACTTCATTGGAATGACTACCCCAACAGAACCTTCCAAGAAAGCTGCAACAGGCCAGTCAGCACAGGGAATAGCAGTCCCTGGTGTCAGGAGTGTCATCCCAGGCAGAGTCGCCCAGCCGTCTAGTGGATCTGGCCAAAGCCCACCAATTCAAACGACATCGCTGACTTCTACGCACTCCCCTCACGGGTCTGCTACTCTGTGCCCAGAAGGCTCCGCGCTTGACTTAGCTCAGCTTGCAGAAGAAATTAAGGCCCTTTGTTCTGAGAACACCCGCCTCCAAAACCTCTCGGTGAAGCACACAGATGAGATTCGTTCATTGAAGCGCCAGCGGCATGATTCTACAACTGACAGTGAAGGAGTCGATCTTCCCTCAGGCACGCTTTGCAACTTACTTGCTCAAGCAGCATCCATCATTTCTGCCTCAGCTGGTCAGCCCTCCCCATCCAAGACTGCGCAGTTCACAGCTGATGACATCTCCCGGTCCCCAATCGGTTCCTACATCCACAATATCATCAAACTGTCTATCGGAAAAGGAAAATTCGTAGCCCTGGCAGACATCACTCCACGCATGTGCTGAGATGTGCTTGACAAGCCCGGTCTGTATAAGAGGCTTCCCCCTACAGTTGTACCGGGGAGCGTGGTTTCTGGGTGTTGCAGTGGTCCATCCCCCCCCTTGTGCTACTCCCTGAAGCCACACAGAGGTGGAAACAACAGGGGAATGGCGACAGCTAAGGACTCTAGTATGCCACCCTCCAGAAAACCTCACAGAGGTGGTTTCTGGGTGTTGCAGTGGTCCATCCCCCCCCCCTCTCCCCTAAAAATAAAGTTCTAATGCACCTATCACACAAAACCATGCAGAGTGGCTTATGCAGTGATAGGAATTGACACCCAGAGGGGTGTCCCCAGACCTCTTGTTGATCAGGATGGAATGTGCTCAAGTCACTGTCCACTCAGAGGTGGACAGTGACCTTGTGCAACATTTCCTTAAGGCAGCAGCTATGGGGATTGATGCCAGATCAGTAAAAATCAAAAGATAGTGCAAAAGAGCTGCACTAGGCAGCTCTTTTGGCACCAATGTATATACTAGGTAGCATATACTCACCTTACTTCCACAGCCCAGGTGTTCTAGGTGTTGTGTTGAGTTGGGGAATAAGGGTGGTGGTGAGTTTGCAAGGAAAGGGCACAGCCACTGTGCCTTTCCTCACAACTCACCACCACCCTTATTCCCCAACTCAACACCACACCCTAGAACACCTGGGCTGTGGAAGTAAGGTGAGTATATGCTACCTAGTATATACATTGGTGCCAAAAGAGCTGCCTAGTGCAGCTCTTTTGCACTATCTTTTGATTTTTACTGATCTGGCATCAATCCCCATAGCTGCTGCCTTAGGAAACGTTGCACAAGGTCACTGTCCACCTCTGAGTGGACAGTGACTTGAGCACATTCCATCCTGATCAACAGAGGTCTGGGGACACCCCTCTGGGTGTCAATTCCTATCACTGCCATAAGCCACCTCTGCATGGTTTTGGTGTGATAGGTGCATTAGAACTTTATTTTTAGGGGAGAGGGGGGGGGGATGGACCACGCACACCCAGAAACCACCTCTGTGAGGTTTCTGGAGGGTGGCATACTAGAGTCCTTAGCTGTCGCCATTCCCCTGTTGTTTCCACCTCTGTGTGGCTTCAGGGAGTAGCAAAAGGGGGGGATGGACCACTGCAACACCCAGAAACCACCTCTGTGAGGTTTCTGGAGGGTGGCATACCAGGGTCCTTAATCGTCGCCATGTCCCTATTATCACCTCTGTGTGGTTTCAGGGAGTAGCACAATTGTCGTATTCATTGCGTTCGTATGCCCGATGGAAAGCCCTGAATCAACGCTTTCAAACAAGCCCTATATCACGCATTTTGGTGGGGTATTGGGGGCACAGTGGCTTCATCTTTCCTATGGCCCTGTTTCCCACCTTTTCCCCATATCTCCATGAGTTCATTTCCAATCGTCTCATAATAGGCTTGACATGGAGCTGTAAATCACAGCTTTCCATTGGTCCTATTTGTGAGACGATTGGAGGTGAACTACATGCTCAGGAGTGAGATGAGTGGTGATCTCCTCATCACCTCTGTACTCCTCCTGCCTCTTCGTCGCCAAATCCCCACCAAAACATACGATATTGTGCTTGATCGAAAGCTGTGATTTAGGGCTTTCCAACGGTACCATTTTGCGAGCTGATCCGTGGCAAATTGCACCTTCAGGACCTCCCAACGCACTTTGGAGCTGATATTTCATTCCTACCCTCACTTTGTCATGTAATCTACATGCCTCCCCTCATATATGGGCTTGGAAGAAAGCCTTTATTGTGGCATTCCAATGCCAGTACATTCAGGACAATCTGATAACAACTCAAGGCGCAGGAGCATTTCTAGTGTTGGCTTGTAC